>PVLC010017140.1:0-34262 GCA_004027655.1 Graphiurus murinus
AAAAAAAAAAAAAGGCAAAGGATCTAAATAGACACTTCACAAAAGAAGAAATACAAATGGCCAATAAATGTATGAGGAAATGTTCCACATCATTGGCAATCAGGGAGATGCAAATCAAAACTACCCTGAGATTTCACCTAACTCCAGTCAGAATGGCAATCATAAAAAACACGAACAACACCACCTGCTGGCAAGGGTGTGGAGAAGTGGGAACCCTAATACATTGTTGGTGGGAGTGCAAACTTGTGCAACCACTGTGGAAAACAGTATGGAGGACCCTCAGACGAATGGGAGTGAACCTACCATATGACCCAGCAATACCACTACTGGGTATATACCCAAAAGAATGGAAACCAAACTATCAGACCGATGCATGTGTATCTATGTTTATAGCGGCTCAATTCACAAACTATGGAAGCAGCCACGATGTCTATTCTTTATTTTGAAACAGGGTCTTACTAAGTTGCAGATGGCCTAAGTAGCTGAGGCTGGCCTGGAACCTGCAATCCTCCTGTCTCAGCCTCCCAAGTACTGGGATTACAAGCGTGCGCCACCACGCCCGGCTAAAACCTAGAAATTTTAAAAAGATTAATTCAGGTTTGTCAATGTCAACACGATTTACATTATGATGTGCGACTATAATGCACCAATAAAAGCATATTAAAAAAAGATTAATTCAGCTAAGTGTGGTGGCACATGATTGTAATCCCAGTACTTGGGAGGCTGAGACAGGAGGACTGCAGGTTTGCACTCAGCCTTAGCTACTTGGTGAGACCCTGTTTCAAAATAAAGAATTAAAAAATAGGGCTGGGGGTGTAGCTCAGAGGTAGAATGCCCCTGGGTTCAATCTTCAGTACTTGAAAAGAAAAAAAAAGATTCATTAACATAAAAATTTTAAATGGAAAACCCCTAATTACCCCCTCCCCCCATTTAATAGGCGTGGCATTATGTTATCTTTTTATCTGGCTTAACAGAAAACAGTTGGATTATACTTATCTGCTCCTACATTTGCTCTGTTATGATCAAGCTGTTGACATATATGCAGAAAAGCCTGCCTCAACAGGCATGCTTTTGGGAAAGATGTATCATTTATTCATTCATCCATTCATTTATTTATTTGTGCATATGGTATTGGGGATTGAACTTAGGAACTTACACATGCCAGGAAAGCCTTCTATCACTGAGCTACATCCCCAGTCCAGGAGGCATATTTAATATTCTTTATAAATATTCTCCTTTTATGCTCCCATCAAATTTGATATTTGGCAGTTTTTTAAAGATTAATTGCAGCTGGGTGTGGTGGCCCATGCCTGTAATCCAAGTACTTAGGAGGCTGAGACAGGAGTATCTCAGGTTTGAGTCTAGCCAACTTAGCAATATTTTGTTTCAAAGTAAAAAATGAGGAAAGGGCTGGGGGTGTGGCTCAGAGGTAGAATGCCCCTGGGTTTAACCCCCAGTACAATCATTGATCAATCAAAGCTTAGTTGCAATATAGAATCTAAAACCTCTTTGGTAAACTTTCTGTATTCTTAGATTAAAATCTATTGGTTGGTCTCATACTTTGGTCTTTTCCCTTGCCTGACTTTGTAACCTCATCAGATTTTTGTGTGTGTGTATGTGTGGTACTGGGGATTGAACCCAGGGACATTCTGCCTCTGGGATACACCCCCAGCTCTATTTTTTTAAAATCCTTTATTTTGAAACAGGATCTCACTAAATTGCGGAGGGCCTCACTAGGTAGCTGAGGCTGGCTGTGAACCTGTAATCCTCCTGTCTCAGACTCCCAAGTACTGGGATTACAAGTGTGCGCCACCATGCCTGGCTAGAAAAGTTCTTAAGAAATGAGAAGCCAAGCTTACAGTGGTGGGACGCCAAGTTTTCCAAAATTCTAACTCACCCGACAGCATGAATTCTATCATTGGCATCAAATACTGTCAATTATTTTCCTTGAAATGATAGGTTCACTTCCTTTATTTTCAGGAAAATGTCTGCCAAGATTCAAGCTTGGACAACCAGTCAGTCGTTCATTCGAATAAAAACGGTGTCCCATGAAATAAATGGCTTGCTTAGCTTGCAAGTCTCAATTATACAAGTGCTTTTCCTTGAGATACGTACTCTGCTTCCAAATGCAGCAGATCTATGTTCATTTATTTCAGGAAATGAATTAAGAGCAATGGCATCTGGGGGCTTATGGATGATTCCATTCACGTCAAGCTGTTCCAACAAAACCCAAGTTCTGCATCTGGACATTTTCTTCTTGGAGGGCTGTCAGGTCGTGACAAGCTTGAGTTGCAAGTACTCTATAGGAGGTTAAGTGACAACAGAAAAACCTCACTTATTGAGAATCATGGGCCTGGAGAGCTTGGGTGGCCTCAGCAGAAACTCCTTCCCATTTGAAGCATTAAAACTCCCCATTACCCACTTGACTGTTTATCGGGCTCATCACTAGAGATGCTGGAAACCATGATCTTGGGCTCTATACCTTTCCACAAAGCTGCTCCTGGTGCTGTGCCTTCTGTGCTCTTGGACTGTTGAATAGCTTTGTTTCATTTTTGGTCAACTCTTGTCAGCTTTCACTTCTCACTCTACTATTTACTTCAGTTACTCTTTTTTCCTATCTTTAATTTTCTGCATTTAATCAAGCACGGTTGAAATCTGTCAAAAAAGATGACTTTATAGGCTCTGAGTTGGCACTAGGAATAGTCTTTTATGAGAATGTATATTTAAGTACCCTGGCTCTGTGCCAGTGGTGGAGGGAATACAACCTGTGACCCTTTATAATGTTGCAACTATGGACAAGTTGTGTGACTTCTCCGAGCCCCAGTTACTTGCTTATAATATGGGAATAATATCCACTTCCTGGAGTTGCTATTAGGATTAAATAGTCCTAGGGTAAAGTCCGACAATCTTAGAGTTATAATAAATGTAGATAAACCCCAGCGTGGCTGCAAGAGTTGAGGTGCCATTCCATGGTCTCTTGAACTGCAGTATTTCTGATGGGAAGTCAGCACTCAATCGAATCTTGGTTCCTCTATCCAGCACATCTTCCTTCTTTGGCTGTTTTTAGGATTTTTCTCTGCGTCGCTGGTTCTTGGCAACGTGATTATGATGTGCCTTCATGTGGTTTTCTTTCTTAGCCTTCACTGAACTTCCAAGACTGGTGGTTTGAGAGTGTTAATCAAATCTTGTATGTTAGAACACTGGATACTACTCCAGAGGCTCCTTTCTGTCCACATGCCTTTTCTCTTTGGTTTCAGTTTGCATCATCTGCTCTGCTGTGTCCTACGGTGTGCCAACTGTGGGGCAGATTCTGACTTGGCTTCTGGAGCCCTCACCTCCTGCTTTATATGCCCTTGGTTACTCAGTCCACTCGATTTGCGTACAGGCTGGACCTAGAGGACTGCTTCTAATGAATATGCACCACAGCAAATGCTGGGTGCCATTTTTGAGAATAAGTTCTAAAAGACTTTGCTTCCTCCTTGCTACCACCCTCTTGCTCTTACTCTGACAAAGCCAACTGCCATCTTGTGAGCTTCTCTATGGGGAGAACCACATGACGAAGCAACCAAGGGTGTTCTCAAGGAGCTAAACTCTTGCCAACAACCCCTCAGTGCGCTTGGAAGCAGATCCCATTCCAATTAAACCTGGAGATGACCATCGCACTAGAGGAACATCTTGCCTGTAGCTTTATGAGGGGCTCTGAGCCAGAGAACCCAGCTGACCCAACATATAATAAAATAAATGTTGTTGTATTAAGCTACTAAATCTTGGGGCAATTTCCTATGCACCAATAGGTAACTCACATGTTGACTTTTCTTCCTAATATGCTCCCATTAGTGAATTTTTTGATTAAGGTATTATTTTTCTCAGCTCTAAAATTTTTATTTGGTTCCCCCACACATTTTGCAGTACTGGGGATTGAACCCCGGGGCATTCCACCTCCGAGGTACACCCCCAGCCCTACTTTGTATTATTTTGAAACAGGGTCTCACTAAGTTGTGGAGGGCCTTACTAAGTAGCTGAGGCTGGCTGCAAACCTGCAATCCTCCTGTCTTAGTCTCCCAAGTACTGGAATTACAAGTGTGTGCCACCACGCCCCCCTAGCCCTGCTATTTCTGACCTATTCTTATTGACTGATTTTTCTCCTAGCTATGGGACATATTTTCCTGCTTCTTTGCATGTCTGATGTTTGATGACTGCTGGATACTGTGAACGTTGCATTGTGGGTGTCCGGGATGTGTTGTCCTTTAGAGAGTACTGGGCTTTGTTCTGGCAGGCAGCTCATTTATTTGTGGATCAGCTTGAATCATTCAAGATTCCTTTTACAGTTTTGTTTGGCAAGGACTAGAGCAGTGTGGCCTTACTCCTAAGGCATAGCCTCTCTGGACTCACTTCTACATGCCCTGGCTGTCCCACTCTGGTTGGTCAGAGCTCTGGTTTACAGCACCTCTCTGCTGGCCTGGTGAGGCAGGCACAGCTTAGTGTGCAGGGAAAGAAGGGGCTCTTCGGAAAGCTGTTTCATAGTGAGGCTCTCCCTTCTATTCTTTGTTCTACAAGTTCCAGCTGCCTCAGCCCCCAGCTCTTATCTTGGTCTCCTAGCTCCTGTGGATATTAGACTTGCCCTGGTCCTCTCTCCTTGGGAAGCCAGGTAGAAAGCCAAGGTGATGGCCTCATCTCGTTTGTTGCCTTCTCTTCAGGATCACAGGCCACTACTGCCTGTTTTCCAATGTCTGAAATAGGTTATAAAAATATTTTGTCCAGCTTTTTAGTCATTTATGACAGAAAGGCTAACCTAGTAGTATTTGCCCTGCCTTGGAGGCTGCATATGGGTGTCTCATAAGCAATACACATTTTGATTTTAATGAAAGTATGGCTTTCTTTTTCTATGTCTATGGTAATAACTTAAAATCTAAGTGCCCCATTTATTTATTATGAAAATACAATTTGGAGCTTGGTAGGAGACAAAGGAAAACAGATTTTCTCCATCATTTATCCAGCCGAGAAATCTTTCGCAGTTTTTCAGTAGGGAAGGGCTCCTAACTTTACCCTCCCTTCAATTAGTGTCTCTTCTGATGTTAAAAATCAAGAATGAATGAATGTGAGGAAATGATAATCAAAATCTAGGAAAATACAAGTGTATATAAGATTTGTATTATACTTAGATAATTGCTATAATGGATTCAGAAGGCTTAAGTCAACAATTAAGTGGAAACTTAATAGCAAGAGGGTGGCCTCTTCCAGAAGGAAACAAGTTGATAGCCTTAAAATATTTTCTAACAAATGCCAATATTCCAATGAACACAAGCAAATTCTTTCTTATTAATAAGTCCTAGGGAAAAATGAACAAAGCTTACAAGGAATGTAAGAAAACTCACTGAGGATCTTAGCACCAGCCAATTTTCTTCCTCACCCAGACATTGTACATGTTATGTAAATGTGCCCCAACAGCCCGTGAGTGACTGTGGTCCCTGTAATGAGTCAAGGAGTGTGCTCTTACCAACTGTCAGGGGCTCAGAGGAGACCACTATACCAAACACTTCTTTTCAGGAGCTACTGAGACAAGCAGGTTGGTGCCATCTATCACCCATTGAGGATAAACAGCAACAGTAGTTTAAGAGCAAGACATCCTGTCTGCCTTGTCACCACACCGTGGAAAGGCCCACTGTGCCTCCATTTCTCCTTGCTGAAGAGCCACACTTGCTCCTGACCGATTCCAATTCCAGAAGCACCTTTAAATGCTCAGCGTGCCTAGCGCGAGTTAGAAGTCATGAACACTGAAACAGGCCTGGAGAGCAGCTGGATTTGTGGAGGACGTGGCTGGAGGCACAAAGAGGCATGCCGAGTGCCCAAGTCAGGCGTTGGTTAGCGATGAGGGGGCAAATGCTGGGTTGGCTGAGTTCTCGGGGGCCTGGCCAACGCTGTCCAGCCCCAGAGAATCACCCCTGAAACACAGTGATGGCCTATTTAACAGCAGATCGCAACTGGAGATTACCAGAAACCAAAGAATGGAGAACCCAAGAATGGAGCTGGCGTTTGATGACGCAAGCTGGTCCCATGCTCATGGTTTTCCTTCTCCTTTACTATGGCACAGGCTGGGTCTCTCCCTCCAACACTCTTGGAAAAACTGAGGTGGTCCCCTGGTTGCCTCAACCCACCTCCCCGGCGGCTTCCTTGTTTTGGAAGGAGATGATAAATAAATCAAAACGCACTAAGCAGCACTTCCACAGGCACTCGGCTCCTTCACTGAACGTGCACCTCATCAATCACACTATTGTCTGCTTGAAAGGCGAGCCTTGTAAATGTCATATCCACTCAGGCCCAAGGAGAGGCGCATCCAAATGCAGCAAGGAGTTTTAATTGGATAGTGTAATTAAACTAAAAAACCCCAGCAGACTCCCTTTGACAGGATAGATGAAGACCCCTTTTAATAGGGCTAGGAAACATATCTGTTAAAAGGATGAGGCACTGCCTGCTCCTGATTGTGCTCCAGAGTACTCTTATGAAAAGGCAATTCAATAACTGGGGCATTTAATATGGTGGAGTCCGTTGTGTTCTGTAATCAGGCTGTACTTACCGTATTTGATCTGGAACTTAGGAAATAAGTCCTTGTCAGAGAATAAAAACACAGCGTGGCTCACCTACCTAATGTCTGGAGTGTCCAGATCTCTGGGGAGTCCACAGAGGCTGAGCATGGGCGGTAGCCTGCCTGGGCTTTAGGGCCATTGGCTATGATTCAGGTGCCTTACCTCCTGGGGCCTGTAGTGGACAGCATGGCCATGGCCAGGCCGCCCACCCACCCACCCGCCTCCCCCTCATTGTTCCTGTGCACATTCTCAGGAGCTTCTAAAGAACAGGACATTCCTGGGTATCTTCTCCTTCAGAAACTAGAATGCCTGTATGTCAGGGAGGGAGAGGGGAGGAGGGGAGAGAGAGAGAGACAGACAGACAGACAGAAGAGAAGAGAAGAGAAGGGAAGGAAGGAGGGAGAAGGAGAGAGAAATAGAGGATGAATATGAACATAAACATGGATGTGTGTTCACTGCTCAAACTGCCCCTGTAAGATAGGGAGAAAAGATATTGAAGATATTGGGTGGTCAGAGGATTCAATGCATTGCGAGTGTGCCAAGTTATTTTAGGAACAAACCTGAGCCCTTTTTGCCTATCTTTCCACTCTCCTTTGTTGGAAGACGGGTGGTGGGGGGTGCACACATCACACACACACACACACACTCACTCACACGGCATTCCCACCACACACAAGGTAGCAGAATTAGAACCCTGGAAGCAGTTTTCATCTGCCCAGGACTGTCTCACAAGTAGCCTGTGACAATTCCTTTCAAATGGAGTGCTAGTGTCCCCAGGACAAGGCCAGGGAGACCTGCATTGGTGTCTGGAGGCGGCCTCGCAGCCTCTGCGGTGGGGCTCATGGGGTACAGAGGTGAGGCTTCAGACCTCCTGATCTGCAGCTTCTACAAACTGTCCGATGCTTTATTTACACAAGCCTCAAAGTCAGCTTCCCTGGGCTCTCAGACCGATTTTTCTGTTTTAAGGATGGTGAAGGGTTTGTTTGATGGCTGCTTTTACTCCCCCATAAAGCCTGCTTGGAGCTCTGTTTGCAAACCTTTGAACATTCTTAATATTGGTCTTTCACTATGGGTTGATGAACCCATTACGAACATATAAGTGAATACATATAATCTATGAAAACTGGATACTGAATTAAACCATCAAACACCTTTAGGTTTAAATGAAAACTACATAAAAGCATTTCAGCCATCAATTTGGCTATCACTTCTAGCCAGTATGAATTCTGCTGGAAAAGCTATTTTCGTGCAGATGTGGAATTCAATGGGAAAGACTGACTCGTGTACCAACATCAATCAAAATGTCGACTTCCCTGGCAGCTCTCAACAGTAAGGCAGGTTCAAAGGTCACAGGATAAAGAAAAAGCCAAGCTCTGGTTCAGCTCTAATATCTCCTCTGTAGAAGTCTTGCAAAAGTACCCCCTTCTGTATTAGCCTGGCTTTCATTAATCTTCTTGCCATCTTCTTTAACTAGTCATGCAGAACCGCTCGATAGCAAGACGTATAATGGGGAAGGCCCTGTGCCTATTACCACGTTAACATTCTCTTAAGCCCCAGTGCAACAATGGAACGGCAAGGCAGAGGAAAGCTGCGACTGCGGGTGTGGGTGCGGGCAATTCAATTATAGCCTGGGCTTACCTCTGTACTTCTGACCCACAAAACACAAGAGGCCTTTGTGTCTAACTGGCTCGGCCATTAAGGTTGCTGAAGATCACAACAATGCTGATCTTTTCTACTTAAGCTAAATCAATGTGGACAAATCATTATTCAGCAGCTTTAATTTAATTAGTAAATTAAATACACTACTTTACAGATCTTGTCAAGTACTTATGAAAAGAAAGATTCATTTAAGCGGGAGGTCACCAATAAGCTCAGCTAATTTAACTCATAGTCTTAACGGCATCTCATCTCAAACATCCAGCAGGTTCTGCTCGTTAGGGTTTAACGGTCTCCTGCAGTTGTGGTTAACTCATAACCCCAAAGAGTCCTTATTTTGTGTCTGAACAGTGTTTTGGACAAAACAACAAGTAATCCCCCTGCATCCCCCACCAACATAACCAGCATCAACAGAATCACATTTCCTTTAAATTATACTATTGCAAGAGAATGTAATCAGGTTACCTCTATTATGTTGCTTCCTTAGAATTTTATATTATCTATACTTAATTGAGATACAGAGCTTTTTTCAGCTATAAAGACGACAGCTACTTTATTAAGGTTTAAATCTGATTTCTTAATGATAGGCTGCTTCCTTTAAAGACTCTGAACCTGCACAACCTTCTGATGAGACCAGACCTGGCACGGCTGAGTCTGGCATTTAAACACAGCCTGAGAGACTCCAAAGGGTACAAGTTTCACAGAAAGGTCTCCAGCTTGTGTTTCAACAGTGGGATTTGAGGCTAGCACTTAAAAAGACAGCCCACAGCATCCAATGCTTGTGTCTAGACCTGTGTGAGGATCGAAGTGATTTCTCTAAGACAACATAACCATGGCAGTTTCTGATATGGAAACATTTTCCTCTCCTATGTGCTGTACACATCCGTGATCATTTAAGAGAAATTAAACTTAATTCATCTTTTAAGAGGTTTGTGACACCCTTCAAAATAGCAAATGGTATCCAAAGGAGTGGCAAATCAGACTGAGAAATCCCTGATTTGAATAATAATGGTGGCATGAGTTTTTCCTTAAATCTAGAAAGGCAGAAATTCTTAATTTTGCAGGGCTTGTGATACACAGGTTTTCTCAACTCTCTTAAGTGTCTCCATTTCTATGTACATTTTTAAAGGCATGTATCTATTTAGTCATTAAGTTCCAGGTCCTTAAACACTCACAGGGACAGAGCAATAAATCTTCCCTCTGAGACTGGCCTAGAAAAGAGAAGCACAGGGTAAAGGAGCTGCTGTTTATGAAGTCGGGTCTCTGATTCCACAATCTATGTAATTATGCGTTCTGCTGGCGCGCTAATGCTCAGTCCCTTTGCCAAGTCAGCTATTCACATGCTTTTGGGGTATGGCATCAATTAAACCTGAGTTGGGTTCCTTATGACGACCAAATTAATGGTTTGACAGCAGCTTTCTCAATAAACACTGCAAACTGGCCATATTGGAAGGGTTTAAAAACCATTTCTTTTCTGCTCAAAATTCTGACAAACATGTCTCAAGTAAGACTAGGGACAACTTCATTATTCCCCCAACACTTAATGCCTTTTTGTAAAGAAGGCTGTTTAATAGCATGTCTGCTCTGTTTTCACAACTAAATTATTCCAGTTGGTCACACGTTCCAGTCTCTGGCAAGACACTTGTGTTACCAGAGATAAAAACATGAAAAAGGAAATATATTGCAGAAATCAAAAACCTTATCTACTTCTAGACTCTCTCTCTTTGCCATAATTCATTCAAGAAGGCCCCAAGAATAATTTTTGATGTAAACTCAGCTACAAACATACATCACTATGCTGATAAAAATCACAGGCTAAACTTATGAAATATAGTGACTTTCATTTCTTTAGTGCTGTTAAAATAACTTTTTTCTAAGGTTCAACAGACACAAAAGATAAAAAGGGTTACCATTAATCCTTTAAAAAAAAAAAAAAAAAAGGAAAGAAAGAAAGAGCAGCAGCCCAGAAGATTAATTCTGTGGTCTGATGATGGTCTGAGGATGAACTTTTAAGATTAAGTCACTGAATTAATTTGGTGAAGATACTGGAAATCATAAAAACACATAGCATCAATCTGATTCACTGAATATATCCTTGTTTGGGCACTTTACAACATAAATTATGTTGAATAACTTTTGGTTTCTAAATTTTGGCCTCATTAAGTTCAGTTTCAAGTTGACAAACATTTATTGAAGGCAGCTCTGCAGGCACTGTGCTAGGGACCAAGGCTACGGGAGCAGGTGGGTGGGGTTCTTTAGGCCAATTAGTTCAGGAAAGAAATGGGGGCAGGAGAGGGGCCGGACCTCCAACAGATAAATACAGCACACTGTGCTTGTCCAGAGGTCTCCTGGAGCAAGGTTAACAGAGAGGGCCTGGCACTGGACTGGCTCCCGAGAAATGAGCGAGGAAAGTCTGTCGTCAGAGGGAGGCTGAGGGTGGAAGGCGAGCTCCAGGCAGTGGGAACAGCAGCAGCACAGGACGAGCCATGTGTATGTAGCTCACAGTGACTACGGGGCCTGCTTGGCACGGGATGCTCTGGGCTAATGTCTGCAAAGGCCATTCGAGGAGTCTAAATTTTATTCTGTAAACCCCTGTAACTCTCTTATCTTTTTTTCTTTGGTACTGGAGATGGAACACAGGGGTATTCTACCTCTGAGCTGTACCCCCATCCCTATTTTATATTTCTACTTTGAAACAGGGTCTTGTTAAGTTGCTGAGGCTGGCCTTCTGGCTCAGCCTCTCAAATACTAGGATTACAGGTATGCACCACCATGCCTGGCTAAAATCTTTTTTTTTTTTTAAAGCAGCAAAATCCTTTTAACTGCAAATACAGAGTCCCACCCAAAATAGAAAAAAGTAGCATTCCTTTGATTGAAGGGGAGGCAGGTGTGTGTCCTGACACACATCCACACCCCTGAGGTCCTTCTGAGAACCTCCGAGTTCTGAGAACATGGTTTGAAAAGCTCTGCTATAAGGAACAGGGACTTGGGGATGGTTTATTGGGCAGTGAGACTCTTGGTTCAGTAAAATGTCAAAATTTTTAGATCCCTGGAGCTGAGTGAGAAGGAAATCTCTGTAAAACACACGTGTTTAATTTTTGCCCTGATCCATCCTGTACATCTGAAAGTAAGACAAAAGATTGTCAGTCCTGAAATGGTTGGCCCGTGTCTGCTTTGAGTCCTCCATGCCGAGAACCTGGCCTCACACACAGATGTGTAATAATTATTCCTTGACTGGCTGATCCCACGAGGCGGGAGGTAGAGGGCTGTGACTCCTTCCCTCCTCTCCTGCTGGCTGGCCGTGTCACATCCAGAACTCTTAGTGCCCGAATCACAGCTGTCCTTGGCATAGTGAGGGCCTGGAATGAGGGAAACCCGATGCCTGCTTCTAGTTCAGTCCCCAACCTTTTCACTTTTGCTTGGCCCTCGGTGCAACCCACAAGTGATGGCCTTTCATTTCCCAGAGACGTGGAGAAGGTATAAAGTGACTTTTCAAAGCATCCTATTTCTTGGGAAGAAAGATGGCCTGACAGTGGCATCTTTAGTGACTGAAAAGGGGGAGTGAGAAGAGTTGGGCAGAAGGAACCTGGTCTTAGGACAGCCCCAGAGCAGCGGCAGTGTTCTAAGCAGATTCTTTGGAAAGCCATCTCATAGAGTTGGGGGCCTCACTGCGACCATAGGATCGGCGGGGAGAGGTGGGAATGTACTTCTTTCTTGGTGCCTTACTAAGTTCTCCCTTCCCACCAAGCTGGGGGTAGTCTCGACAGAAGAGTATGTAGCCCAGCACAGCTGGATTTGACAAAGAACTTAAGTACCATGCTGAGCCCCCCAACGAGGCCAGCTGGCACGGGCCCAGTCTCTAAGTCCCTGTAAGTGCTCGGTGCTCTCCAGGCTCCTTTTTAGTCAGGATTAACCTCAAAAACTTGAACCTCATCATGAACGCCTGCTGGCCTTTACATTTTTTATCGTTCCTTTTGAGTACCTAATTCCTTATAACATTTTTCTCAAAATTTGTGGGAACAATGCTCAGTCAATATCTCAAGTTACTAAATCACAACCTACTGGGATAGGCCCTGGGTAACTGCACTGTGAACAGGCTGGGTAAGCTGTAAAGCCTGATGTACGCTGCACACATTGGAGTTTGAGAACTTGTTTAATCGCCTTCTGCAGGCAATGTATGAATGCTTATATAGTTTAAACGTTTTTCCTCCATAGTAGAATTTCAGTGTGATCTATATATCCTTTTTGCCCCTTGATGAGACTGGAGTTCTAAGAATGATGAAATGATTAATTTACACACTATACCTAATTACTTAACTGCAAAAATATAATATGCCAAAATATACACCCAAATTGTACTTATTTTGATAACTTAGGCAGAGGAATGCCAACCCAGCGTCTCTTCTGTAGGGCCAGGCAGGAGTTTAATTGTGAACTGGTAGGTCATGCAGCTGCCGATAATCTGGAGGGTGTTGACACTTCTGGCATGATGGATATCTAAATCTAGTTTTCAGCTGCCTCGGGAACCCCCCAGCTTCCCCCGATTTGGCATGGAAGGAAAGTAGGTCCAGGTCTGACTGGTTAAGTGCCCCAAAAGGGACGGCGACAGGAGACAAAGTGAACTGAGGGCTTTCACAGGCGCACATTGCCGGCAGCAGTCTGCCCTGGGCTGCAGCCCCCAGGGCCACGGTGTGCTTTCTCTGCTGCCATCAAGACTGAACAGGATGGGGCTCATGTCAGGCTCTGGGCACCACAATACAGTCCCGTTTGATTAAAAGAAATTTCTGGTAATGAATTAAACAGACCCAAGGAAAAAAGGACACGGTGGCAATATATTCTCCTGGCACCCAGCACACGGGGGAAGAAAGGAGAAAGAGAGGAGGAGACATAAATAAAGGGACTACTCACTGGGGCTTTTTTCTTCAGCAAGGTCACAGGCACAGAGCAGGTCAGAATCGATTGAGATGGGCTTCTGCTTAATCCAAAACTTAGTGCTGGCTTTCTGATTCGTAACAGGGTCTATCTCCACTTTGTCTCCAGAGATACCTGTAAGGCCAAGGGGAGGACAAAAAAGAAGCCAGGAGAAAGAAAGGTATAAGTGATTTCAATGTAATCATTTGACCTGCTTTATAAAGCCTAAACTGAGGGAACACGAGCTCTTTCTTAGGGCTCTGAGGAATACTAGGAGCTTCTTACAATAGACAGAGACTCCAAATGGCATGTAAAAGTTGCAGTCTGGTTTCCTGAGTGGCTGATCTGTGGGGAGGATGACAACCCAAAACTATATGAAAAGGTATTAGGAAACATGTCTTCATCCATGTAACATAGATACAGTATAGAATTTACCTACCTCTGTGTGTGTGTGTGTGTGTGTGTGTGTGTGTGTGCGCACGTGTGTGTTACTAGGGATTGAACCCAGGGGCATACTACCTCTGGGCTACACACCCAGTCCCATTTTATTTTTTATTTTGAAACAGGATCTCACTAAGTTGCTGAGGCTAGCTGTGAACCTATGATGCTCCTGTCTCAGCCTCCCAAGGACTGGGATTATGAGTATCTGCCACCATGTCTATTATTAACTATATTGCTTTTAAATTATAACGATAATTATAATATAGGGTCATTTAAAAATAGTTTTAAGCTGGGCGTGATGGTACATGTCTATAATCCCAGTACTTGGGAAGCACAGACAGGAGGATTGCAGGTATGAGGTCAGCCTCAGCAATGTAGTGAGACAATCAGCAACTCAGTGAGACCCTGTTTCAAAATAACAAAAAACAAAATAGGTCTGGGGGTGTAGCCCACAGGTAGAGGTAGAATGCCCCTGTGTTCTATCCCTAGCATCAACCAAAAAAAAAAAAAAAAAAAGCTTTGATCATTGCTTTTTTTTTTTTTTTAAATAGAAGCTTTGGGGTGGACAGATTAATATCACTTATGCTTAAATAGCTAAGCTACATAGCTACCAATGAAGTTTCTGAACTGGAAAAACCTCACACTAATAATAGGGGAAAAACTACCTCTTTCTTTCTGTGACACTAAACAATTATCCAAGTTATATTTAAAGAAAGCCACAGGACGATCAAAGGTCTTTTACAAAAAACCTTCCGAGTTCAAGGCTTGGAGCCTGGCTTGAGGCTGTGTAGGTCACTGCTTCTCTGCTGGGGAAGAGACTTAAGCACTTGGTGTGAGCTTTATGCAACAAAGACCTTAGAGCAGGAAGCCAGAATGTCAAATACTGGCACTTCAGGTTTTATTTTCAGGGCTGTGAAAGACATATCATGTTGTCCAATGACTGGGAGTAAGGGTGTTTATAGAACAAAGGTAACGCCAGGTTTGGGAGGGGTCCTGGGCTAAGTGTGGACACGCATAGCAGCGGCTCTCTGGGTGTTTCAGCGGAGTGCATGCTCAGCTTGATGCAGACTAGATGCGTTATTTTTCTTCTTTTGCTGAAAATTGAGGAATTTGTTCATAAAGTGAGATGAAAACCTTTAATATGGCTTCTGGATTGAGCCCCATATGGAACCCTGAAAGTAATTAATTTTTAGGCCATAGTTTAAAGGTCAGGGTCAAAGTTAAAAAAAAAAAAAAGCAGAGTGAAGTCAAGATATAAGAAACAATTAAAATAGTCAAATATACATACTGTGATATAAAAGACAATCAGGGTTAATGTATTTCATCTCATGGATCATATGTGGAAAATTTTGAACAAAATATGAGGAAACTTCGTGAGCCAGAAGGAGAAGCAAATAAAAGCTTAAATAACACTCCCCAGAAGATAACCCCCAACCCAAACATAGACACATGAAAACCATAATCTGAAAGCAAATTAGAAACTAACAATGAAAACAAATACAAGCACAACTCTAGTGACTAGGTCTGCTACATGCTCCTTTCTGTTCTATTTTATTTTAGGATAGTGAATTCCAAATTCCAGTTAGACTCAGGCAGGAGCTTGTGGACAGATGAGAGCCGACTCCCAGAGGACTTCTGGTGGTGGCTGCTCAACCCTGGTCGTTAAGTGTGGTCTTTGGTAAAGATGAACAATTGATTTTTTTTTGTTAATCGAATGCTGGGATTTGTCATTAGACATATTTCAGAAACATCATATTTCAATTAGGCAGAATGTCATACATCCAGTTGACTCTGGATGCTCAGGTCTAGATGATTTCAGGAGGGCAAGAATGTATCAGGAGACCAATTTTATTACATTTCACTTAAAATAGATTACGACTATGCAGTTACACTCTTGCCTCCAATTTGGTCATTAATTGTAAAAGATCTGGACATTTCTATAGTTCCCTGAAAGAAAAAAAGTACTTAAGCAGTGGTTGTTGGTAATATATGTGTGTGTGTGCGTGCATGCGCGCGCACACACACAATTTCCCTTCCTTATTCTGCTTATTTTGACATTTATAAAAGTCAAAATGAGCAGAGCAAAATAAATGTGCATTTCTCTTATGTGGAAATAAACCCTGCCCCACATTCCTTTTTTTCAGAAAGAGAAGGAAAAAAATTCGTCACCAGAGAGAGACAGTTTAAAATTTTGTTCTATGGCCCTGCAACTCCTGAAGCCGTAGTCAGTCAATATTGTTAATGTACCTTGTTAATTTGATAGGATTTGTCAGGTAACTCCACTGGAAAATTATATAAAACTGTTCCAGATGAAAAGATGATAGTGACATGAATTAAAGTGATAGAACAATAGTGGAATATAAACCAGAAATGACACCCAAAGTGGCTGTTGATTTATTGCCATACTGAGTTTGGTTCTGGGCTCCCATGTATATTAGTGCTACAAATCTGGGTCCATTTAGCAGAGGGATGCTCATACATACATCACCAGCTCCTGCTCCAAGCCAAGGTCACTCCCCATTGCATCAATCTTTTCAACAGAGCCTACTTCACAAAGCAGGACTTTTGTAACCATCTCAGATGTAACAGACTCTCCTCCTCTTTCATCTTTCTTTTATCATGTAAAGTACACTTTAACTTCTATTATTTTTATCTGCAAATTGTTACTGTATAGTTCATCCATTACAGGCTGTATCTCTGCATCAGTTGCCCAAGCGCTGTGCAGCCTCAAGAACACTTTCCCAATGACGCCCTTCCCTGGGGTTACTGTGCAGTCACTCGCTGCTCACAGAGGGGAACCCTAAGACTGAGGCTTGGGATGGAGATGTGGGGGAAGAATGCAATAGGATCAAGGTGGGCAGACAGGTGGAACGCCATTTAAACATTTGGTGTGTTCCACATAAGATGCGTGTAAGTCAGATTTTTTTCTGAATCAAATCACATTTTCCTACTGACTTCTAGTTCCAGTGATACTTTATCTTCATTTTGGATTGATCTGTAATTGGCAGGGGCTCCCAACACTTGGGTTTTAAGTTTCTCTGCCCCACAGGCTTTCAGTCAAGTAGTTAATGATCTGTAAAACTCTCAACTGCCTCGAGGAGTCACTATTTAAAGGAACCTGTAGGGGAATCTTTCCTGATGGGAAAAATTCTTTGTACATTAAATAATCTCACTCTACTTGAGATACGTGAGTCTCCGCTTCTTACAGCTGAGCATGCAGGTTCACAGGGCCCTGTGTGCTCCTGTGGACTAGCAGCAGCATCTAGTCTGGGAGGGCCGGGCGGGAGCTGATCTTGCCGAGCACACCCACACCCTGCTGCTGAAGGGTCCAGAGAATCCGGCCCGGAGGCAGACAGAGACCTCTTGTGTTCCTGGCTGGGAGTCCCAGGTCTTTTTTCGGTTGGAAGAGGAGTTAGGTTGGTGGAGGAAGAGCAGTTAGGAGGCCAGAACCACAGTCCAGGCCAGGGACAGGGATGCTGGGGGTGGGGGACCGTGGAAGCTGGGCTGGTGGGACCCTCCAACAGGGGCGGCCGGGCAGATGGACTGTAAACTCACTTGTCCCTGCTGCTCTCAACTGTGCAGGTGAGTCTGGGGTAGGAAGCTGCACTGCTTCCCCACGACAAGGAAGCCCTGAGAGAGGAGGACTGCCGAAGCCAAGCTCCTCGCAGCCAGGCTAAGAGCAAAGGTGCAGACCTGGCAGGCTCAGTGCTATTCCTGCTTCAGCACACCCAGCCCCAGGAATCACTTGATACCATCTTCTCCTTAGGCCCAACAGGTATGATGCGAATTACAGACACCATTTGTTAAGCACCCACAGCATTTTAACATGACGAGCATTCACTGGCACCAACTATGTGCCAGCATGGTTAGAAGTTCACTGTGTGCACTGATAAAGACCTAAAACCTTATGAAGCTGGTTACTACGTTCATCCCTATTTTATAGATGTGGAAACAGAAATACAAGGAGGCTAAGTAACTTGCCCAACATTAGCCAGCTCATACACTTATGAGCAAAGCTGGAATCGGAACCTACCCTCTCAGAGACTAAACCATCTTCAAGAACTGTGCCCCAGGAGAAGGGAAGGCACTTGTCTGAGGTCAGAGAACTTCAGAGTGGAAAAGCCATTTTTCAAATCCAGAACTGTCTGGTTCTTCCCATGGCTTGGCATGGCCTCATCTACTTGATTCAAGAAGATGTACAGGGAACTCTGCAGAAGCAGTCTTTTTTTCTTTGTACTGGGGATTGAACCCAGGGGATGCTCTACCACTGAGTTACTTACCCAGACCCAGCCTCCTCCCTCCCTTTCAAATTTTGAGACAGGGTCTCGCTAAGTTGCCTAAGTTGGTCTTAAGCCTGTGATCCCCCTGCCGTAGCTTCCTGAGTCGCTGGGATTATAGGTGTCTGCCACTGCACCCAGCTCGCCCAGTGTTTTAGTTGGCTTTTGCATCATGGTGACAAAATACCTGACAAGCACAACTTGGGGGAGGAAAGATTTATTCAGGCTCATGGTTTCAGAGGTTCAACCTGTGGTCTGCTGGCTTCAAAGCTGAAATGTCCACGTGGCATGGCAGAGGAGAGCTGGCTGCTCTCTACTCATGTCAGCTGCAAACAGAGAGAAGGGTGGGGGGAAGTGGCCAGGGGCAGATACCAGTTCTCAAAGCCACACCCCAGTGACCCACTCTTCTAGCTACGCCCAGATTTTTGAACACATGAGCCTTTTGAAGGGGCATTCTAAACCTAAACCACAGGACTGGAGATATAGGTCAGTGGGAGAGTGCTTGCCTAGCATGTGCAATGCCCTGGGTTCAATCTCCAGCAACACACACACACACAACAAAACAAAAACACAAGCAACAACAACAAAAACACAACTAAATCTAAACCACAACACCCAAGCAGTCTTTAGAATCCTTTTTAAATGTTCACATGTGCCAACAAATACACACACACCTACGCTGGTTCATATGTGGTAAACTGGAGTACAAAATCTAATTCCAATCAATATTCTTCCTTTTGACTCCTATGCATGGTTCTCCTTGGCATTAAAAAAAAAAAAGTTTTTGCATAAAGTCTCTGAAGGGAAAGGCAGACGCATTCCTTAAAATATCACTTCTGCATCTTTCTAAGTAATTCAAATTATAAATGCATTTCCTAAGGGAAACCAACTTTTGTCAGATTTACATTTATCCAAATTAAATGACCAACAATAGAGGAATAGTTAATCCAACCACGATGGAATACAATATAACCAGGAAAAACCATGCATAAGAAAAGGTTAACTTAAAGAATTCTATGACTCAATACTAAATGAAAAGGATAGGAAAAATATTTATAGAAAAGGTATCAAAAGGATATGTTTCAAACTGTAACAGAGGTCAACTCTAGTTAGTGGGATTATATTCTTTCCTTTTCTGTATTTTTCCAAGATAAATACTTCATCAAAAGTAAAAATACTTTCTTTTTTTTGGCAGTGTTGGGGATTGAACCCAGGGCCTCACTCATGCCAAGCAAATACTCTACTGCTGAGTTATATTCCCAGCCCAACAGTCATCATTTTAAAGGCTGACCTTTGTTTTTGGTTTCCACTTCAGAATTTGGTTCCCTTTTCCTACTTGTAAAATGTAAGGAAGGGTGAGTGTACTGAATTCTGCAATTGATAATTATGAAAAGTGACGCCAAATTGAAGAACATTTCCACCTAGCAGTTCTCAAGCACCCACGAGGCCCAGCTGCTGGGAAGCGCTCCTGTGAGCTCCATTATACTAACCTGGTGCCACTGTCAAAAACGGCACCCAGCAGGCTCCCCCAGGAGCCACGGCCGGTGACGAGGGGCGCAGGGGCTGACTGCAGTGGCCAGGGTCAGCCCTCCCCTCAGAAACACGGGAGGCATTCGTCTCCTTCACCAGCTCTCCTCCCCGCCCACTTATCCATCGCCGTCCGTCATGACCTTTTCATGCTCCCACTTCTGACAGCTTCCAGATACCACGAGTCAAACTTCACTGGAAGCAAACTATCACACCAACTGTCAAGGCAGAAAACACTGCCTGATTGCTGTCCTACATCAATGCCAGCATATAAATCCTTCCTTAACAAGACAGCTCAAAATAAACAAACCACAACTCTAATGTATACACAACTCTCCAGGGAAACTATTTGTCCAGTGCTTTAGAGTTATCACGAGGGCACCCTCGTCTCTTTTCACCAACCAAACGATTTCCATAAAAGGAAATTAGTACCATATATCATTGGCTGCCGATGGAGCACACACTCCGGGCAGCTCCTGCCCTAGGTCCTCCTGTGCACAGCAGCTTACTGAGTGCTTACGACACCTCTGACAGGAAGGCAGCAGTAGCCTTCTTTACTGTGTGTGCTGAGCTAGACCCCCAGCACTATTTTACTTTTTATTTTGAAACAAGGTCTCATTAGGTTGCGGAGGGCCTCACTAAGTTGATGAGGCTGGCTTTGAATCTGCAATCCTCCTGTCTCAGCCTCCCAAGTACTGGAAATACAGGTGTGCACTACCACGCCCAGCTCCCCTTTACATTTAAAGGCAGTAGTGCCAAGATATTACAGACAGAGACTTTAGGGGACTTTAGAGTCAGAAAGTCCAGAGTTCAAGCTGGGCATGGAGGCGCACACCGGCAATCCCAGTGTTTGGGAGGCTGACAGTACTTACAGTGCCTACAGTGACAACTCCTACTTCTTCTAGTGGCTAGTATTATCAGGAATTAGGCAGTGGGCTGAGGGATGAGACACAGACCCAAGGCCGAGGGTCAGGACCGGGGAGCTCAGAGAGCCACAGAGGGGCTGAACAAGGACCTGCCTGGCACTGAGCATTGACATTTGAAACCTGCTCTACATCCCAGACTTGAAAGCATCAGGAGCCAGAACAACTGTCTAGGTGGAGGGTCCAATTCTCTTATCCTCTGAACATTCCCAATAACCTCCCTGTTGCCAAGTGTCACCGAGTATGTCTCTTTCTGGGGCCTCCAAGAGTTCCACTCAGCATCAGGAAGAATGTTCTCAGATCCAGAGTGGTGGAAACATTTGTGAGGGGGGAATGCCCATCCTACAAGGTCGTCGGTCATTAATTTGGAGACCAGGACTTTGTGGAACATTCTCGCAGTGTCATCTTGGGCAAAGAAAACTGCTCCTTCAATGAGCCTGGGTTTCCTCCTCTGTAGAGTGGGGTGATAGTTGTACTAAACTCTTGGGTGTCATGAAGATGGAATGGCCCAGCACATAAAACACAGCATGTGCTGGAACATAAGAGCTCAGTCAATTATTATTCAAAGTATTTTAAAGATGAACCTCAGAAAGGTGAGATGATGTACTAGCCCAGGGTAAATCAAGTTAATAACTAAAAAGCTGGAGCTGAAACCCAGGTCTAGCTAAGTCTAGCGTGTGCTCCGACCCGCCAGCTATTCCTATAGTGCCAGAGGAAAATGCTAGACTCTCAGGGGCATGTCCTGCCCCGAGACACACTTAAAACAACCCCCTAGGAAACACTTTGGCAAAAATTAGGGCACCTAACATTCTCTGTCTCAGTGTATTTACTGAGTTATTGTTTATTTGCTTAGACATCATGAACTGTGGTTCATTCATCAATTTTCTACAACTCTGGATCTAAGACTACAAAAGCCCCACTGTCGTTAAATCCTGGACTAGCTTTTTATACAATTCTACAATCCTCTTGTCTTCGGGTTACCTAGAGCCTGTGAAAGCCTGGAAAAGCCCCTGGGGAGAACCACTGAACAACTCTTGGCCAGAGTGGATTTTGCTGAATACACACAGCCAATCGATAGCGTTCACAGAGCAGTCAGGAATTCTTTGAAACTTGTCTGAATTTACACACAGGATCAGACACACAGGCTCTTTGGGCTTAATGAGACCTTAGTGATCTCCTAGGCTGGGGTTTTTATTCTCCATATGAAGAAATTGAGGCTCAGGGTTGGGACATAGCTTGTCTGATGTCACCCGGTATTAATGACAGAGCTATAATCGTAATTCATATCTCCATACTGCTGGGCCAGGGCGTAAACAGAAGAGCTTTCCTGACTTGCTGTGCACTTGTGTTTGTACAGTGGGTATATTCATACAATATATCACAGTGTAAAAAACACCTCCCAGC
The DNA here is from genome assembly GCA_004027655.1 of Graphiurus murinus. Lineage (NCBI taxonomy): Eukaryota > Metazoa > Chordata > Mammalia > Rodentia > Gliridae > Graphiurus > Graphiurus murinus. The sequence goes on from PVLC010017140.1 coordinate 21,724, forward strand.
AACATGTTAGGCACCAAAACAGAGGACAAAATAATATTTGGGGTACAATTAAAATGAAGCTCAGAAGAGTCTTACTTTCCTGAGATCAATTGGGGTGCTTGGCTCTAGGACCACTGGTCCCATTCAAGGGGCTAACCAGCCAAACTGTCTGGGAACCATAGCTAAGAGCTGCCAGTTCCAACATGTGGCCAGTAAGAAACTCAGAGATAAGTGAGAGTGTACCTGACTCGAGTGTTGTCTTTGGCACACAAACTAAAGGGTGGCCCAAATGTGTCTATCCGTAGCACTCAGCATAAGGCTGGCCACCAGGGCAGGGCCCGCTAGAGGGCCCGGGACTGTTCAGCCCCAGCAATATCTGTTTTCGCATGAGGGCTAAGATTTTTATGGAGAGAAGGTAGTAAGATCACAAACTAAGCCGGGCATGGTGGCGCACGCTTGTAATGCCAGCATTTGTGAGGCTGAGACTGGAGGATCCGGGTTCATGGCCAGCCTCAGCTACTTAGGGAGGCCCTCCGCAACTTAGTGAACTTAGAGGAAGATGTGCAGTCAGAAAAAGCCCCTGGAGTTTCTGACATTTGTAGTCAGGGGATTTTTCCTCAACCCAATCACTGCATTAAGCAATAATGTGACAAAGGAATTTCCTGGAGGTAGTATTGATGGTATCTGTCCTGCTAGCTCACAAGCCCATTAGTATTAAACTTGATTCTGAATTTTGGTTCAGAAAATGTCATCACAATAGAAACAGAACAAGCATTTAACAGAACTGGTGATACACGCCTTCTTAGTGCCTTAGAATGGTGAATGGTAGCTCCTTAATGTTCAATGAGAGAAGGCAATGAAAACATGGGAGGAGGACCAACCCACTTCCTAAAGACATGTGTTTCCAAGTTACATAATCACGGAACTCTACTCCACAGGCACTCCACTGAAAACCAGCGGGGGAAATACTCTATTCACACAGCCGCCCGGAACTGCTTTTTGTGTCCATGAGTGGTAAGACCCAGGCCATGGCTGCTTGCTTTCACTCACCTAGTCTTGGGTTGTTAGTATGATTCTTAAATTTGTATATGGTGTATTTAAAAATAACACTAGCCGGGCGTGGTGGTGCACACTTGTAATCCCAGCATTCGGGAGGCTGAGACCGGAGGATCCAGGTTCGCGGCCAGCCTCAGCTACCTAGTGAGGCACTCCACAACTTAGCGAGACCCGGTTTCAAAATAAAGAATAAAAAATAGGGCTGGGGGTATAGCTCGGAGGTAGAATGCCCCTGAGTTCAATCCCCAGTACAAAACAAAACAAAACAAAACAAAAAAACTGTAATTAAGTCTTCCTTTGAGTACTGGCTTGTATTTATCGACCAGGGGATTACACAATAATGGCAGCAGGACAAATAAAACAGAGAAGGCCATAGATGGAACCGTGCTGCCTCTCATGCTCAGGCCTATGGGACTGGGTTTCTATCCCAATTCTGTACTGCGACTAGATACCTTCCTTTTGGGGCCACACCTAGTCTCAAAATTCTTTCCTATATACCTCTATAAGCAACCCCTGCCAGTCAATTGGTTGAAGGGGAGGAAAAGAGAGTACTTATTAAACAGCAGCTATGTGCCAGTAAACACTACATGCTTTACACACACATTATTTCAATAACTCCTTCAAGCCTTGATTTTCTGTCATGAAATGGAACCAGGACATTGATGTGCTATGTGCACTGGAAGAGGTGATAGGGGTGAGAGTTGTTTGGATACTGTAGTTTGTCATAGAATTACAGGAGTATCAGCACAATAAAGATTCCCATCAAGGGCACAGTTTAGAAGTAGGCTCTGGACTCAGCCTTGGTCTGGGTTTTGATTCAGCTTCATTACCTACTAGATTTCCCTTTACAGCCCAGTTTCCTCATATAAAAAATGGCCATGTCAGTACATATCTAATACCAGTACTGTGATTTCAGGTGCCAATGCATATGAAGAGAGCAATTAGCAAAGTGTCTGGTATATACTAAACACTTGATAAATAATAACTGCTTTTTAAAAAGTTCTATTTGTTAATATCATTTTAAAAGATCAGATCTTTGCCATAGGTTTCATTAATAGACTCCATTAGAGTTTTTTAATCATAGGAAAGCCTAGTGGAAAATTGGTTTAGGTTTGGGTCTTGCAGACAGAGTCTGAGTCTCTAGTCACCTGACTTTCTTGGAAACAAATGGCAGATGGTGAGACTGGAGCCTCAGCCCCTTCTGCTCCTTCAGAAGATGAGCAGCTGCAGTGACACTGTGGGGCCTGAGGACCTGTCTTCTGCTGCATGCTCTCATGTACCACAGGTCTAGCGTGGATGGTGCCTTTCCATGGGATCAGTAGGGAAGCTGGGTAAACACTGCACCCAAACACCACTTAGAAGGACTTGCCACGGGGGCCACAGGAAATCTCTGCTCTGACTGACATGGGATGGGTGGGCAGAGGAGACCATCCATCAGTGTCAGGAGAGATCTGAAGCACCTGGCTAGTCAGGTGAAATAAATTATTTACTGATTCAGAATCCAGCTGCTTTCTTGAATGCTCTGTTTGCTGTCCTGCACTTTGTAGTAGAGTTGAAGGAAAGAATTTCTAGATTGCAGTGTGCAGGTTTTTGTTGCTGGTGTGAGAGTGAAGGGGGGCCATGATGTGCTTTGAAGGCAGGAGACAGCCTGAAGTTACACACCTGATCTAATCTGCATGGGAAAATGAGCTTCTTTACTCGCTGCATGACACGATACTCATGGGCACAGCTTATCTGATTGTCACAAAATTCCTTAGGACTACCTAAGGAGCTTTCTGCTTTTAATGCTAAAGACCAAACTTAGATCCATAATAAATACAAATGTTCTGACACCATGTTTTAGAGACTTCCCAGAGCCGTGACTCTCCACCAGAGGGCACCATGTGTGCCACTGGAAGTGTCCAGAAATGACTGGGACCTCTAGTGGCATCCTTTCCGAGAACTACTGCTTTGGGGGAGATACCTGCATCACTGGGTCATCTGCTTCTACCTGACAGGTCTCCACTGTGGCTACAAGTGGGACTCTGCTAGGACAGCCACCATGGAACTGGAGCAATCTGGTTCAGAACCTACAAAATGGGGGACTAGGAGAGTTGGCAATAGGCATAACAAATAATAATGACAAAGATAACAACACTAAGATAAGCTACCATTTCGAATACAGTTTATTTTAAAATATTATTTGATCTTTAAAAATGATATTTATATAATGGGCCACTTTCATACTATCTTAAAAAAATGAATACTAAGCCGGGCGTGGTGGCGCACGCTTGTAATCCCAGCATTCGGGAGGCTGAGACCAGAGGATCCGGGTTCGCGGCCAGCCTCAGCTACCTAGTGAGGCACTCCGAAACTTAGTGAGACTCGGTTTCAAAATAAAGAGTAAAAAATAGGGCTGGGGGTGTAGCTCGAAGGTAGAACGCCTCTGAGTTCAATCCCCAGTACCGCAAAAAAAAAAAAAAAAAAAAAAAAAAAAAAAAAAAAAAAAAAAAAAAAAAAAAAGAATACTAAGCCAGGTATGGTGGCGCATACCTGTAATCCCAGTACTTAGGAGGCTGAGACAGGAAGCTATCTAGTTTGAGGCTGGCCTCAGCAACATAGAGAGGCCCTAAGCAACTTAGTATGATCCCATTTTGGCAGGGTGTGGTGGCACATGTTTGTAATCCCAGTACTTGGGAGGCTGAGACAGGAGGATTGCAGGTTCAAGGACAGCCTGAGCAAGTAGTGACACTCTCATCAACCTAGCAAGACCCTGTTGCAAAATTTAAAAAAAAATTGGCTAGGGGTGTAGCTTGGAGGTAGAATGCCTCTGGGTTTAATCCCCAGTACCCAAAACAAAACAAAACCTTGTTTCAAAATAAAAAATAAAGTCAGGCGGGTGACGCATGCTTGTAATCTCAGCACTTGGGAGGCTGAGACAGGAGGATCACAGGTTCACACCAGGATCAGCAATGGGAGGACCTCTGCAATTTAGTGAGATGCCATTTCAAAAATAAAAAAATAGGAAAAAATAGGACTAGGGGTATAGAGATAGAACACCCCTGGGCTCAACCCTCAGTACCATAAAAATAAAATAAAATAGGAGCCAGGCGTGGTGGCGCACGCTTGTAATCCCAGCATTTGGGAGGCTGAGACCGGAGGATCCGGGTTCGCGGCCAGCCTCAGCTACCTAGTGAGGCACTCCGCAACTTAGTGAGACCCGGTTTCAAAATAAAAAGAATAAAAAATAGGGCTGGGGGTGTAGCTCGGAGGTAGAATGCTCCTGAGTTCAATCCCCAGTACCGCAAAAAAAAAATAAAATAAAATAAAATAAAATAAAATAAAATAAAATAGGGCTGGGGTATATCCGAGAGGTAGAATGCTCCTGGGTTCCATCCCCACCAACACATACACTCACAATAAATACTATAATCCCCATATTATAAATGACAAAAGTAGTCCAAGTTGGCAGTGGAGGTAAGAAATAAAGCTGGGCTCTGAACTCAGCCTTAATTGATTGCAGAGCTTGACTCCTCCCACAAATTCTTCTGAAGACATTTTCCTTTGAATGACTACACTCACAATCTGGTGAATTAAAATTTATCTTTTTGCCTTTAGAACAAAGCGGGATCTTGCTTTTCATTCCTGGGCACACTACGGAACAAGCCAGGGCGGATGTGCTGATTACATTCACTAGGGAACACTCCTTCCTTGGTCTCTGTCTTGGTTGCAGTCAGACTGGACTTTTTTTTTTTTTTTTTTTTTGGTACTGGGCATTGAACCCAGGGGCATTCTACTCTGAGCTACACCCCCCAGCTGTTTTTACTTTTTATTTTGAAACAGCATCTCACTAGTTTGCTGAGTCTTGCTTCCTTCCTGAGGTAGTCTTCAAACTTGCAATCTTCCTGTTTCAGTCTCCCAAGTACTGGGATTACAGGTATGCACCATCAAGTCCTGTTTATTGGACTTCTTATAACCATGCCTACTCAAAAAAAGCAGTTCCTAGCCAGGCATGGTGGTTCATATCTATGATCTCAGTATTTGGGGAGGCTAAGACAGGTTTGAGGATAGCATCAGCAACCTAGCAATGCTCTCAGTGACTTAGTGAGATCCTGTTTCAAAACAAAACCACAATTGGTCTGGAAGTGTAACTCAGAAGTAGAAGTGCTCTGAGTTCAATCCCCAGCAAAAACCAGACACACAGACACATATATACACAGACACACACTGAATGTTATATGAGTAGAATCACTCAGTATGTGATTTTTTTTCCTTTTCCTTCTTGCATTTTCCTCCCTTTTTTTTTTAATGGTGCTGGAGATGGAACCCAGGGTTTCTTGCATGTTAGGCAAGCACTATACTGCTGAGCTATATCCTCAGGCTAGAGATCTGCCTTCTTTTTGAACAGTTTTATTATTTTTACTTCTATGAGAAACATAAGGAAAAACATCCCCAAGGTGAATAACACTGAATCACTTTATGGATTAAGAATCAACATTAAAAATGAGAAATGTTAACACTTTAGATACATATAGGTTTTTATCGTTGATGATGGTTTTTAGTGAGAAGGTACAAGTACACAGGAAAGAGGAATAGGTTCTGTGTTTTGGTTCAAGCTTACTGATTAGTTAATGTAATCTGTTGGAATCATCATCACAGTAGCAGCTCACGTGTGTGTGTACTGGGGATGGAACCCAGGCCCTCGCACATGCTAAGCACACATTCTACCACTGAACTGCACCCCAGACCTCTAGCAGCTACTGTTTACAGAGCACTTGCTACACACCAGGTATCTTTCTAAGTGTTCTGCATGTGCTGTGACATTTCATCCTCATAGTTACCCTATGACATGGGGACTATTATTATCTTTATTTTAACAGATGAGGAAATTGGGGCTCTGAATCACTTGCCAGTGGCAATATAGCTAATAAATGAGCCAGGGCTGGAGCCAGCTTCCACTGCTGAGCCTGCCCTCAGTGCCGCAGCATACTGCCTCTCGACTAAGGGCTCTCATTTACCACGACCTACCAACCACCAGGCCCAGCCACGCTTCACATCCCTATGGCAGTCCTCAGAAGCTGCTACTACTGATATTCTCATCTCAACAGGACAGAAAGATGAAGACCCTTCTTATAGTTACATGGCCAGTTACTGAGAGGGCCACGGTCGAGGCCAGTTGAGATTCATTTGCCCATGTCTTAATTACTATGCTGTATGGTCAGCATATTGCAAGCTCCTGTCAGTCAAGTTAGAAAGGAATATTTGATGAGATTCTTGAGGCTTATTACATGTTGGTCAGATTCAGATAATGCCAACATCAGAAAAGATTTTATGAGAAACAGAGCATTTGGCTGGGCGTGGTGGCGCATGCTTGTAGTCCCAGCATTCGGGAGGCTGAGACCGGAGGATCCGGGTTCGCGGCCAGCCTCAGCTACCTAGTGAGGCACTCCGCAACTTAGCGAGACCCAGTTTCAAAATAAAGAATAAAAAATAGGGCTGGGGGTGTAGCTTGGAGTTAGAGCGCCTCTGAGTTCAATCTCCAGTACTGCAAAAAAAAAAAAAAAAAAAAAAAAAAAAAAAAAAAAAAAAGAAACAAAGCATTTGTGGGAAACATAAAATTAGTGAGCCCTAGAGTTAGAATCCAAACTTTCTCCCTTTCTGCAAGAGCCAGGAAGAGGTGACATGGCGAGCTGGGTACAATTCAGGTGAGTCTGGCATCCTTACCCACTTCCCTGCTCCCCCAACCACATGGAGAGACCCTTTGTTGGGGAGTAGGTGCATCCAGCTGGTTAGGCCAGGGTTCCACCAGCCCCCTGGGTGAGGCAGGCATGAGACTGTATCTTTCTGCACCTCTGTTCCCTTCTCTGTTACATGGGGATGGTAAAAATACATGTTTTATGTAGTTAAGTAGAACATGCAAAGCACTCAGCACAGTGACTAATGTCCAGTGGATACCTAGAAAAGGTAGCTATGATGGTGGTGATGTATTAGTATTATGTTGACTATTATGATGCCTTTTCTATTCCTGTTAGCTTTAAGTCAAAACAGAAATTCAGCATTTCTGCTAAATTAACAATTAACCCCCAAATATTAATGGAAGGTTAGTTCCAGATTAGTGAGGCTCCAACAATAACTTCTGAGGTCATCACAAGGCTTCCTGGATGAGAAAGCAGCTCAGGGAGAAAGGAGAGGCGGCTGCAGTGTTGCACAGGCATTCCAAGGACACAGGTAAATAAGAGAACCACAGAATGAGAAGATCATGGACATCACAGGAGTCCATCCGCTTGAAGAATCTCAAGTTAGTTCTATTTTTAATCTTTTGCTTCAGAAAGAAGACAAGAGCTCATATGTGGGGAAAGGATGTACTTTAAATTTCATTGTGTAAACATTTTTTCATAAAACACATTATCGTTATTCATTCAGGTCGCATGGAAGTTGGATGTGGTTTTTTTCCCTGCTGCTACAGTGACTCCTGCCATAATGAGTTCAGCTCACTGCCCGCCCGTGCACTTACCTAACTGTACGTCGGTTGTGAACCGTAGTCTGTGGATCATGCTGACTTTGAATGACTTGTAATGGTGGCTGCTAAGCATATCCTGTACTGTAGCTATGTCAATTTGCGAATCCTCCTCAAAAACCCCGTCTGCCCTTGAACCTGGGGAGGAGAAAAGCAGTTTAACACATAAAGATACATGAGGCTTGGCAAATGGTGTCTGCTTAAAATGCTCTGGGATAAATTAAAATAATATGGGCTATTTAATTTGGAGAAGAAAAGGCTGAGCGATGACTTAATAATGCCATTCCAGTAAACAGAGAATGGTAACATATTAATCATTCAACAATTAATTCCACAAACACTGCTACTCTACGGCAGGCCCTTGGCTAGGCCGCAGGGAGGGAAGGACAGACAACTCTGCGTGCTCTCAGCAAGCAGCTCGGTCTCCATGACTGCGTCAGTCACAAGTGCAGGGGTGGTCATGCTTCTTGTTCCTTTTTCTAAATGTGATTTTCCTGATCAGAGAAGTTATCCATGTTCCTTGAAGAATCTCTGTCCTTTCCAAGATTCCCAAATGGTCTGTTTCACAGCTTCCCGCCCCGTGCCCCTCAGCCACACTGGTTGGGGCGGGAGTCTGCTGGCGCGTGAATGTCTGTGACAGTCTCTTGACTGGCCTTCTGGCTGCCAGGCTCCGTCGGCACCATGAGACTTTCCGATTCATCTTTCTAGAGGTTTGATCATTCATTTACTCACCAAATGTTTACTGAAAGCCTTGTGCATGCTAAGTATCGTGATATGTGACATGAGCGACAAACAGGAAGACTAGTGCTCCAAAGTCTTCGCTGGCTTCTGAGGGCCTCAGTCAGGCAGTGAAGGGACCCCATAATGTGGCTGAAACATACCTTTCCGATCTTTGTTACTTCTCACACCTTTTCTCAGCTCTTCCCAAACTCCTCAGACTGCATGCAGGTATGGGGTTTTCTGTTTCTGGGCCTTTGCTCATACAGTGTCCTTGGCCTAGAATATTCCTTCTATCCTCACCCTAGACCTGCTGAAACCTGCCCCTACCACAGGCTAGCTCAAACTCTAGCTCTCCCATGAGATCTCTTCTGATGGTTTTGACTGCGGAGACAATCAGTGTATACTGGATCCTAAAGCCAAATAGACCTATGCTCAATTCCCAATGCTGCCTCTAATTTGCTGTGAGATCTTAGGCAAGTGATGTTACCTCTCTGAACTCCAGTTTCTGTCACTCACAGAATGTCAAAACTCATGTAAAGAATTGAATACATAACATGCTTAATAAATAGCAGCTATGATTATTTTATTCAACCATCAGAGAGGACCATATTCAACCTTGCACTAGACTTGTTTGGTGGTAATTTTGTCCTACTATGGAAGTTGTGTGAAGATCGGTAGAGTCTCTTATTCATCTCTCTATATCTTCTCTTGCTAGCAGTACAGGCGATTGGTATGCTCACACAATTTGGCTAAGTAAATAGTGCTAGTAGGTACCAGGGCTTACTATGGTCAGGCATGGTGTTAAGCACTTCATACATGTTATTGCATTCAAGCCTCATGACAACCTAGTAAATCCTATAATTTTCCATTTATATAGATGGTGAACCTGAGGCTTTGGGAGGTTAAGTCACACACCCAAGGTTATATCAAGCAAAGGTAAACTATCTCTTAGTCCCTGGAGTTTGAAACGTGGACTTTTGAAAGTGCATCTGCCGGTGCTGTCTGGGGGTGAGAGGAGCACCTGTTTAGCAGAGGCCAAACCTAGCAGGGGCCACAGGCTTTGTGCTGAGCACCCAGAGATGGTTCCACAGGGACACCCAGGGAGAAGTCTTTGGGGCAGAGTTGGGAGAACAGAGTGCTCTAGATTTGGGTATCTAACTGGAAAGTTCTGTTACATAAGTGGGAGTCTGATAACTGCACGCCTTTCTTTCCCACAGTCACTGCCTACAGGGAGAGCTTTTTAGGAAGTTGGCTTTTGATGCTTTCACACTGAACTCATTTATCAGGAAGTGTATTCCTATTTCCAAAGACCACAGTTATTTCCCACTTGGACAATTTCAGCACCTACAGTAATGCCTTTTGTTTGGTACCATCCTAGAGCATTTTGCACGTGCAGTGCTCTCTGCCCAGGTCGCCCTTCTCCCCACTCACCCTCTCCTGGCCGCCTCCCTAAACCTCCCGAGGAGCTTGGCTCAAGTGACGTTCCAGGCAAACATTCCTTGGCTCCAGGCCCCAGGCCTAGTCTGGTTCCTCCTACGGCTGCAGCATACATCTTCCTTCAGATCAGTTATTACAGGCATCTACTGTCTCTGCCACTAGACTGTAAACTCCAAGAGGGCAGGCAAAGGGCCTGCTTTATTTACCACTACAGCCCAGACCCTGCCAGTGCTACTGTGCAGAGGAGGAAGCAAGAGCTTAACAAGAACCTACTGGCTGAATACCAGGTGCCACGTGCCCAGCACGGTGGAAACCAGGGAGGCTGGGTGACTTGACCAGCATCACACTAGTGGAGCCACACTCCACATCTGCAAGGCCACGGGCTAACCCATTTCCTTTCTTGTCAACACTTGAGATTCTAGACAGAGGTGCCATACTCACAGGTACCACTCTCTCCTGGGTTACACCCATATCTAAACTGAGAGGCTGGCTAGGACTTCAGAGTTTAGAAGAATCACTCACTTTCTCTAATTTGCATATTTACTTTATTTTAAACAGCCCAAATGTGTTTATTTCTATGTTAGAGTTTTTCATATATGAGAATTATAGGTAATTTTAATAAAATATTAAGATCTTTTAATGTTTAAAAAGTCATTTAAAGCCATATTTTCTGAGAAAATGTCATTATTACATATAACTTAGCTCTGAGTTCCAGCACTCCCGTTTTCATTTCTAATTAGTATTTTCTAAATATTGCAGGTATTTGATTTGGAAAGAGGTAACAGCTCATTATGCTAAAATGCCAATTACTAAAAAAAAAAAAAAAAAAAAAAATCCACACTTAAAATTTTTACATTTTATGATGTTGGATTAAAACCAATTTAAAAATTACTATAACGTGACATATAATTTTTTACTGAGCAATTTCAATGCCAGCTGCTAATAAAGCATCTTAGCTGTAAATGATAATTCAGATGCTTTTAGATAAAGTGGTGCATAAATATGGCTGGAAATTGATTTAGCTTCTTACAGAAGCTACTGAAGAATGACATATTTTGTTTAATACACCAGCTAATGTAGTCCTAAAAGCTCAAACAAGTGCCAGTTTTCACTCCTAAATTTGCTGTGGGAGATTAATGAAAACTTTATATTTTGCTGAAATGTTAATAATGGGCAGATGAGATGATAGGATTTTAGTAGAGGTCTTAAAGCTATGGAATAACCAGCAAGGCTTGTCAATTTCCTTATATTAATTTTGCTCAAGACTTATATAGCTGGAGCTGGCTCAACACACTAATGCTTTGTGCATTGACCTTCTACTCTCTGCCAGTGTAAATTCATATCCCATTTGAGGATTTAAGTCACCCTGATACTTGAGTGAGTTCCGAGCCTTGCCCCCGCTGACAAGGGGGGTGTTTGCTTTTATGATCAGACGGGCAACAGCACCTGGGGGAATAGGGAAGGAGGAGTCCTGGGCTTGCCTCCCGTTCACGCTGCTCTCTCCAAGGCAGGATATCTACCGCATGGGAATGACTGCTGGTGTTGGAGGGCCATGTCTGTGCGCACGTGCAACTTGGAACCACTCCTCCCCCATGTCAGCAGGCAGTATACTAGATGTGGGAGGGCACTGGTGAGAACAAGGCAGGGCTCCTGATCTTCAGCAGCTTACAAACCAACTACAGAACACAATGAAACAGTGTGAAGCAGACAGACATGACCGATAAAGAGATGCGGTGGCATATGCCTGTAATTCCAGGACATGGGAGATTGAGATAGGAAGAGCGAAGGTTTGAGACCAGCCTCAGCAACTTAGTGAGACTCTCAGCAACCTAGTGAGATCCTGTTTTGAAGCAAAACATAAAAAGGGCTGGGGGTGCAGCTTGGAGGTAGAATGCCTCTGGGTTTGATCTCCACTACTAGTACTACTACTACAAAAAACAAAAAAAAAGAAATAAACAAAAAGAGATGATCAATAGGCACTTTACCTAAAGACAAACATTTGAGGCAAAGTATAAAAAATATGTTTCGGGATAGAAGAGTTCTATGTCTTGGTGTGTATACCTTTTCTGTTTGTATCCTCTGCAAAGAGTGAACCCAATTACACAAGAAAGACGCCTGGCATTGTACCATTTGCATATTAAAATTATTACTGTAGTATGAACTTCACATTAAAAACTCCACTTCTGTTTGAGGGAAGACATTTTTGTCATCCTTTCAAAGTGAAGAGTAGAGAAAGTCAGAATGTCTTAAAAATAAACATACCAAAGAAGGGGGGTGGAAAAAACCCTACTCCCCAAACCATTAATTTAATTGAAATATAACCCTTTAGTATTTTGTTAAATTAGCAATTAAAAAGGTCACAAGCAATTAAATGAAACAAAAGCCACACTGTGTTCATCTACATTAATGCTGAACTAGGTCTCCTCATGAATGACAAGATAAATTGTAATGGTGCCTTCAAAGACTTCACAACGCATTTTGTCAAAGTCGGGAGTGTTAATGTCTCTATGTGCCACGGATTACCATAATGTATTGTGTCAAAACGCTTGAGCTGCAATAACTCATAGATGTACTGTGATTGATCAAGTTTTGGGGTGGGGCCTCCTAGTGACTAGAGCATCGAAGCTCAAATGGAATGACGAGGCTCTCTGAAAGAAAGTGTGTTCCTCCAGGATGTGGAAAAGTGGGGTGGGGGGCAAAGCATCCAAAAGGAAGCAAGGATGGGGTCAGGCCCTGTGTTAGAAGAAGGGATGAGCCGGGCGTGGTGGCGCACGCTTGTAATCCCAGCATTCGGGAGGCTGAGACCAGAGGATCCAGGTTCGAGGCCAGCCTCAGCTACCTAGTGAGGCAC
>PVLC010017141.1:0-34270 GCA_004027655.1 Graphiurus murinus
GAGGGAGGGAGGGAGGGAGGGGGAGGGGGGGGGAGGGGAGGGGACATTTAAGATAACCTTTATTATACTAATTTACAACTAACAAAGGCTTACATAAGTTTTACAAAGCTGACCCCCAGGTCTAACAGGCAGGATAAATATGAGAAAGGAAGAAAAAGATAGACAAAGGCAATAAACCAGTGAAAAACGTAATAATGAAAAATCCCTCAGGTCTTGGGACAAAAGCCATTGTTGTTATTCAGCAGTATAACCTCTCTGGGGATCTCCAAGTTCTCAAAATCTGTAGGAAGGAAAGAAATTTCCCACTCAGTTAATCAGTTAATTTGGGAAGAGCTCTGTATGTTTTTGTGTTTTACTGCATAAGTGTACATATGACTGACAATATTCATAATGCTGTAATAGAGCATTTATACACTGTTTTTCAATTAAGCTTTATTTTTTTCTTTTAAAAGTGTTAGGGAGTCGGGCATGGTGGTGCATGCTTGTAATCCCAGCATTTGGGAGGCTGAGACTGGAGGACCCGGATTCTCGGCCAGCCTCAGCTATCTAGTGAGGCCCTCCACAACTTAGTGAGACCCTGTTTCAAGATAAAGAATAAAAAATAGGGCTGTGGGTATAGCTCAGAGGTAGAATGCCCCTGAGTTCAATCCCCAGTACCGCAAAAAAAAAAAAAAAAAAAAAAAAAAAAGGGTTAGGGATCAGACCATAGCCTTGCACATGCTGGATAAATGCTCTAACACTTAGTTACACACCCAGTCCCAATTTTATTTTTTTTCTTTTATTTTTTTGGTACTGGAGATTGAATCCAGGGATATTCTATCTCTGAGCTACACTCCCAGCCCTTTTTACTTATTTAATTTTGAAACATGGTTCTCCCTAAGTTGTTGAGGCTGGCCTCACTTGTGATCCTCCTGTTGCAGCCTCCCAAGTACTGGGATTATGGGTATTAGCTACCACACAGGGCTAAGCCTTAATTTTCTTAACATAAAATAAAATAATCAAGGAATTCCTTATTTTTTTCAGGGAACTCTTTAAAACATAATAAAACCCTATGACTGACGGTAAAGTAATCAGATTGGTGGCTGTGGTTCATTTTGTTTTACTTTTTATCTTAAGTGAAACCATCACCTATGGAGTTCATAAACTTATCGTGAGGATGCTGATAATGGCCCAAACAGTAACTCCCAAACCTCTTTGGGAGTTACTTTCAGGACTAGCTTCCAAGCCCCACAAGAAAATCAGTCCCATTACTCTATAGTCACACCACATAATACTAACATAAATTTAGTAGAAGGAAACTGAATAATTTAAGACATAAGATTTAATATTTCTGTTACATGTAAATATCAACTTTCACATTGTAAAATTGTTACTGAATTTTAATATAAGAATCAAGCTATTGACTAAAGTAAAATTTTTATCTAACTAAAAGCAAACCATTAAATTATCATGTTTACAAATTTTAAGTACACAACTTATTTTTATCTAAGAATAGTGTATTCATTGGAAGATAATGAACAATAGGCATTTAATAACATTTTAATTTTATGTGTTTAAATATTCATAGCCTGATCTAGTGATTATGCTTATGAAATGCAGTATTTCCTAGACGCTCCAAATTTCCATCTATTTTTCTGAAAACTATATTGATTTGCACCTCAATACAAAGCACTATATGGTTTTAATAAAATATTCCAAAATATTAAAAATAGAAAACTACCCAAAAGCAAAAAAAACAATAATTACCTGCAAGTGGAAAAGAAGGGATTAATATTTGCTCAGAAACTCCTCTGTGATAGGCTGGCTATGGGCATTTTTTGTTTAGTCCTTAGAACAACCCTAGGAGGTATTATCACAGCGTAGCTGGTTCACGCACAACTTTGTAGCTTGCCTTTCCAAGTGTTTTTTCAACAATATCATTATAATTCTCCACTGCCTGTTTGAAAGAACACAGTTTTTGTTCTTAAAAACAAAACAAAAATTCTACCAACATTGTTATGGGGGATAAAAAAGGCAATTGCTTGTTGTTGTTTTTTTATATCCAGAGTTAGAAGAATTATTTCTCCTAATTTTCTTCATCTTCTCTAACACTACAGTTAATTAATGACAATTTTTGTTTTATTAATACTTATATCTCATGATTCTGTAAGTGTTCTAATCAATGGTTGCCAAGTTGCCTGTCCCAAATACCACTTCAGGGCTTCAAAATAATACACATTTAACAAAATGTCCACTCTGGATACCACTGAAGCCTTCTTTTTACATTTTGAGGTTATAGTCCACCATCCACGGGTCTTTCCTTTTTTTTCTCATCCAAGTAGTGATGTTCAAATGCTTTTTTTTCCCCTTGAAACCTTTGTATCTGTTCCTTCTTTCTAATCATCTCAATCAATCTTTGCCTCTGAATTCTCCCCTGACCTCCCTAGCACTTGGCCTTGAGTCCCTGGTTGGGGGGAACCCATAGCTCCAAAACAGTTTCTTGGGTTTTGTTCAGTGGATTTTCTCCCCAATTGATTACTCAGCGAAAAGGCAGCAGTTTTGTAAAATGAAAAATGTGAATACAATATAAATTGTCCCAATTCAACAGGTTAATCCCGGTCATTTAGGGGCTGTAGTTGTCACTGTAATAAAACAATAAACACAAAAATAATTTAAATGGCTTTATTTGAGTCAAACAACAATTGTAGGGATCCTAGGTATTGCTTTTGGAACACAAATGTGAAATGAACAAACCAAGTATTCGTGTTTCTAGTTTTAAATACTTTAGTTCTACATGTGGAATGCAGATATTTGAAAAAGACTGGTAACAATGCATGAGATCATGCACACTGGGTTATGAATTAGGCCAGTCTTCACCTCCATCTTCCCATTTATGAATCCTAAATAGGAGGGGAGCTTTTTTGCTTTTTCATTTCACAAATGATTGCTCAACACAGAATGAAATACACCAAAAGAAGAAATAGTCTTTTTATACCTAGGGAAGAAGCTACTACTCTTAAAATGATCACTTCAAGGTAACAGACATCCAAATTGATGTAGTTTCCTTTGAAACCTCATCAGTAAATCATTTCTTGCACAGTAGGTTCGGCATTAACCCTGCATTTAGGATAGGTAGTGTTATGGAGGTCTGGCTGCTGCATACCAACGTCAGTATGGAGTTCTTCATCAGGAATTAGAGACTGTCCCGGATACCAAGCAGGACAACACTGGCAAAAAAAAAAATGAACTGCAGATGGGTCAAAATAGAACACAAATTTTCAAGGAAAAATGTCATAAAATGTTATGTGGATATGTAGTTTAAAATGCTAGTTTGATTTTTTTAAAGCAAGATGGAATCTTTGATTATTAACACTTTAAGTTCAAGTTCACATAGGTTGTATTTTCATAAAGCACACTGGACAATACACATACCCTAGTAGAGAGAGACATTATAAACTTGCCATCTGGTGTAAGCTCTTTTTACAGTTGCACTAATGCTTACATTTCTCTCCATTCATCAGATCGGTAAACAGGTTGACTCATCAGATTAAAAATACACAAAATTGCTTGGTCTGCTAGATGCCTTTTAAAGACTGATGTTATATTTAGTTTTAATAGATTTTTTTGAAATAAAAGTTTCTCTAATTTTCAAAGAATTTATGCTCCCATGTTAAAAGTTCCCTTAGTCCAATGATCTGCACATTCCCCTCTCTGAATTCTTCCTGCAAATTTAGTGTTTTTCAAGCTGTACATTTCAACAGTTATGATAGAAACCAAACCTCAGTGAGAAAAGTGCCCTTTGGTATCATTATTCAACCAAGTATAAGGGCTCTACCAATTTATTACTTGTCCAATTTGGAAGAAATTTCATTCACATAACCCCTATAAAAATCAACCAGTTTTGTCGTATCAAATGACCCAAAGAATACCCCAGGTATCCAGGGGAAACAGTTTACCAATGCATCTTAGCTTGATTTTAATGTCAACAGAAGAGACATTCCCCACTCTGTAATTCTTAAAGGGACAAACCCCTATCAAAGCAATGGCTACAGCTTTTCAATTTAATGAATTTTTTATTTCCACACGTTGAGTATCAAGAGATTTAACCAGGAAAAAGCTCAAACCTCAGCGTTCAAACTACAGCATGGAAAAATAAGGTATACAGCAAGCACCATTTATTTCCTTTGATATCTCAAAGATTTCAATACTCTATTCCACTGAGGGGGTGAGAAGAGTGGTCAAGCCCGAAAAGGAAACTTCGCCCACAGGAAAGAAAAAAAAAATCAGTTTGGTGACAATTTCAAAACAAGTTTCCAAACTGCTAAAGAGGCTCCAGTCCCTTTGACTTCCAGAAATCACAAATAAGAAAATGACAGAAAGTAAAACCAGGCATGCTTATTTTAATTGCCTAGGGGTTTCTAATGTATAGCTCTGGAAAGCACGACTTAAATGCATAGTCCAAATTCTTGCTCCAAAGCCGGCTTCTTTGTGCACTGAAAAGGAGGAAAGACAACCCAATTGTTCTCCGCAGATAAAAGCACTGTTTTGCAGATTTCCCCCAGATCAGAGCCAGCCTTGCTAAATGACCTGCCCACCCACCTGGGGCCCTTCCGAAGGTAGCCCTCTGGAACCGCCTCAAACCTTCAGGAGCCGGAATGCTTGACACAACACCAAGAGGGCTACCTTTTCGTTTGGCTTTTGGGTTTCTATGAAGCCGCAAGCAGGAAGAGTTCGGGACGCTTATCTTGCCTAGAGGATCTGGGAGTCAATAACCATTTTTTTTTAAATCTCACTTTTTTCCCTTATGAAAGACACATCTGAAGGTGAATCCGCAGCATTTTTCCCCAGCAGAAAAAACACGAGTTCGAGTTCCCAGACCTACCAGGATTCTTTCACAAGCCAGCATTGAGGCAGTTCAGCAAAAGCTGAAAGGAAGTTTTCAGGACTATGTCCCCCCACTTATCCTAAGACCACTTGCCGTTGCGGTACACACAAAGGCTGCGCCAGTGCCTATTCTCATAGGATCATGTTTTAATGAGATATGCAGATATGCCGAAAACAGGACCTGGGCAACATGGAGGGTTCCGGCTTCCCATGGCACTTGTCTGTAGACCAATTGGGGTGATTTATTTAGAAACGGTGCCTACGCGCTCCCCTCCTCGCAGGCTCCACTATTGTCCTGAGAATAATGTCCACTCTTGCACATTTTAGGGGCTCGAAGGTGCTAGGGAATCGCGACAGGGTGTACCCTAGGCATGAGAGTCAGGGGGGCAATGTTGGCCTGGGAGGGTGCAATGGCCTCGGGGCGCGGGGGGGGGGGGATTTACGTCCAATCCCCGAGGAAACTCCAGCCCCAAAGGACACGCAAACTTCCCAGGAGAACGCCCAGGAAGAACTTCGCTTCCGTTTTCCTTTGCCCCTTAAGAATTCTGCGTTCGACTGCCACGACCTCCTTTCTCCTGCGAGCGTCCAGAGCTGCGGAACAACAAGGGGGTTGAAACGCTACCATAGATCGTCTGCATTTGGCTGCGCTCCGCGGGGGTTCGCATCCGGCCGCCATGTTCACCACTTGAGAGCCGCCCCAAAACCAGCCTCCCTTCCCACGTCCCTCTCTTCTCCTCCCTTCCCTCCCTCCCCTCTGAAAAACTGCTTTCAACTCAGCCTCCCACCCCCTCGCGGCCAAATCGGCCTCGACGGCTGCCGGGCGGTACGCCTGCGCGGGAGTGGGGGCGGGGGAGTCCTGCGACCTCCAGCCGAGGCTTGAAAAGGCCGGAGCCACGGGGAGCGGGGGAGGGGTTGGGGCCAGGCTTGGAGCTTCCCCTTTCCTCCCAGCAGGTCTCCGCTCAGGCCCTAGCTCGGCTCTCACACGTGTGCGCTAAAAACCCACTTCAAAGTCCGTTCCTGGCGCGGGGTTGGGCCCCTTTGGCCGGCTCTCAGGCTTCTACTTGGGCTGCCCACTAGGCCCGGGGCCTCGCCGCCCCATCTAGCGCAGGCGTTGCGAAGACACCCGGGCCCCGGCAACAGGACGTTCGCTGCTGAACCCCAGCAGCCGCGACTGGCCTTCGGGACGACGAGCTCCCCTCCGCGTCCCCACCCCCAGCGCTTTAGAAAAATGAATTGAACACAAAGTTTGCGGCCAGCGCTACGCTGTGGCCTTCGGAGCTCACCATTGTTTGGGCTCGTATTGACCCCAGGTCCGGATTAGGCAGTGGCTGATTCCTGCTTTACAGCCCGGCCCGCCTAATGAGGCCCGGAGGCGATGGGGCGCGAAGCGTCCTCGGAGCCCAGGCGACCGCCGCCAAGGGCCCTGTAGGTGGAGGTCAAAGGGTCAGCGGGCAGAGATCGCGAGAAAATTGACCCTAGGAAATGAGGTCCCCTCTTCCCTGCCCGAGCCTCTACCGGGACTTGCAGGAACTTGGTATGTGGATAGGAACCCTGAGCATCCCGACAAGGGGCCCGGAGGATAGTCGTACGGTAACCCAGATTTCCTTAACGCCTAGCCTCCACAGACACCCGCCCCCCATAGTCCGACTGAAGACTTGGGTTTCGAAGGCCAGAGGAAAACAGCCTAGGTACCAGAACTTAAGAACCAGCACTCTAGTGGATGGTTACGCCGATGGCGATTCTTTCAGAAACTTGTGTGTTAAGAGCCCCTTAGATTTCTTCCTGGGTTGTTTTCGGGGAGATTTTCATAAGAAGAAACGGGAGAGGGAGCCAGGAGCCAAAGAGGTGAAGAGAAATCGCGGGGGGAAGGGGGGAAGGGGGAGGGGGTGAAAGTCCAGAACACAACTTTCCATGGAGCCTTTGTGAGCCTGGGTCGCAGCTTACTAGCCTGCAACCTTCATAGTAGCTAAGACCGACTGCTCTGCTTACCCTGGATCCTTCCAAACTGGATGAAGAACAGACTTGTGTCTTACGTGGAAAGAACTGTGGAAACAGCGCTTTCCTTTCCCATCCAACAGTGGGAATCTTATGCTAAATCACCCATTTTGAAAAAAGATAATTTTGAAAAGACTTTAACAAAAGTCTTACCAGGTGCAGGAAGTAAAATAAGGAGATGATTACCGGGAGCCTAGACTGCGCTTCTGGCTTTAGCATTTACGATTATAAAATCATAATGTGTATGAGGGGTTGCTTATTCTCTAAGGTTCAGTACTGAAAATTAAAGAATGTAAATGTGCACTCCCAGAACCAGATTGTGGGAGGAAGAAAATCCGTGTAAAGTTTTCTACCAAAATCAGCAGTTTTCTTTGTGAATAATGACAAGGACATAGGACATAATTTTGAGATTTTGCAGTACTCCAATTAAAGGTAAGCATGTAGATGGATAAAGCTTTTATATTCTTAATATTGGTTATCATCATTGATATTTAATTGGCATCTTCCTCTCTTAGGACACTCATAATGCTTTCCAATAAAAATTTTATGGTAATTTCAAGCAACTAAGAAAAGACACAAACTCCTCTTTGTCTCCTAAGGAGATATTAAATGTATTTAATTTGGGGAGGCAAATTTTTGAGTGAATCTTACACCTAAGCCATCTCCATTTAAGGATAGATTAGGTAGGTGGAGCAGAAAATAACAAACTATCTTAGTTCATTGCATGTTAGAAGAAACACACACGATATTTCACAATGGCACACATTTAGAAGCAAGTCTTAAGGATATATACTTTCTGAAAACTTGCTGAGCATTTAAGATGGGTTCCAGTTTGAAGTGAAGGAAAAATCTTAGACTCTGGTCCAATTCCCTCAATGTCAAGGTCAAGACTGGAATGTCTGGGAGAGGAGTGGTAAACCAGGTTACCTGCTTATCACATGTGTGACATCCCAGTCTTTCTGTTCATGGCATTCAGGCTTGGATATTGGTGGAATAAAGTGCAAAAGACCCCATTTTCCACTAACCCAAAAATTGCCTCCAAAGCAATTTGCAGTGAGAAACTGTCCATCATTAGTTGTCTGTTGACAAAGATCAGTAGATAACAAAATAGATTGCTTCAACTGTATCCAGAAAATCAAAGATTCTTTTAACCATCAGAAATTCTCTAAGCATTTCAATTTTAGGTCGATTTATTTGAATATCAAAAAAATATTGGGCACCAAATACAAAAATGTTGTAACATAAATAAGATGTGCCAATGCTTTATTTCTTCAAAAAAGAACAATCAACAAAATTCTAGAATTGAAAATGATTATATATAATACCAAATTTACTGCCACCAAAAAACTGAGAGCATTGTCCCTTAAAGAGAAAGACATACTTAAGCCTATTCATTACATTTCTAAATACTTTACAATTCCTTATCTCCCCCTTTCTGTTATTCATGCAGAGACTGGGCTCTTAGTAACAAACAGCACCCTAATAAAAAAAAGTCTCAGTACTCTACCCACTCCAACCCCCCAAAGTAGTAATCAATTTCTTTTCCACAACCATTGTAAAAAGAAGTTTGTCCAAACAAGTTGCTTCACTGAAGATTAAATGGATTGTTAACATTTTATCACAAAGTAAACAACCATTTTTCATTGTTATTGATTTTAATGGAAACAATGCTCTTAACATCTTTGTCTACAAATGAACTTTAAAAATAACATTTTGCAAATGTTTTTCTTTCCATAGTATTGGTTTGTAACTGCCGCAGTTATTACACTGCTATATAAATGTTATGAATAATTGTGATAATTATGAATTGAACTATATACAGCAAGCAAATCATCAGCCTTTGCTTTCCAAAATTTAAATGGATTGTAGTTCTTTAAGAAGCACTTTAACCAAAGTAAGCACTGCTCAACTGGCTTTGCTCACACGACTATTTCAGACATACACTATCTTTTGAAAATATATAGAGCTAGATAGCTTTGATAGGCAGATTAGATAATCCATAGATATAAACATATATAGATATATTCGTGATCTCCAGACAGAACAGACATGCATCCTGCTGTAATTTTCATTTTTATGTAAGGAAATAAAGAACTAAGGGACATAAAACTAATTAGGTTACCTTATGTTTATATATGTAGGGCAGGGATGATTAAATCCAGCTTCTAAGTCTTTGAAGTACAAGATTGAGATGCCATGGCCACTAACTGAATTGATCAGCAATATTTGAATTGCATGCCGAAAATCCAGGACAAACACATTTAAACTTGAAGATAAACAACCATCTGAGCTAGAGATAAAAAGGAGGGTCTTCCCAGATGGAAACTGACACTGTAAGGAATCTATACTGCAATAGAAAAATAATTTAACAATTAAAAAAGGGGATTTGAGTGAATTATAAATACCAACAAACAAGATTCAATCTGCTCACATCTCCTCTTTGTAGGAAGCTGTTACAAAATAAAAGTCAGTGGCTCAAAAATTGTAAATTGTGTTCTTTCAAAACAATAAATTTTAATGCTAAAGCAGTTATCATCAAAAGCTGTACAGAATTTGTTAGAAAACATTTATCCATAAATATTGTTCAGTTCCCGGCACTTGCAGCAATAATTAAATTACAAATGATAAATATGGCATCAACGGATATGTATTTACAAAAAAAGTTATTACAAAAGGCAGCTGTATACTAAATGTCACAAACTGTATAGAGTAACATAATATCCTCAGCCTGAAAAAATACTGAACAACAGTTTCGACCCCATTAGACAAAGATACATTCACAAGTGTAACACTTTGAAGAAAAAGTTCAAGACATAACAGGACTTTGGCATGGTTTAAGACTGTGAGAGTTTAAACAATCACCACTAAGGCGAAGAAGAATTTCCATCAGTTTAATATTACCACCACCAAGCCTTCTATAACTTCCTCAAGAAATAGAACAAATGTTTAAATGAACTGAAGGAGTTTTGGAATGGGGTGTTCAGAAAGCAATAGGGAGGAAAAAGCAGTGAAAAGATTTTGTAAAAAATCTTTCAAATGCTGAACGTATTTTCTAATCCTGAGAAAAGGGCATGGCTACTTTTGGATCTTGCCCAAAACCTTCCTGGAAAATTGCAATTAACATGATGTAGCCTCTTGCTTTAAAACTCCGTTTCCATCTGATTGGTCTCAGTTCTTTTAAAAACGCATTTTGGTGTCCTCAGACGTACCATTCGTTAAAATTGGGAGGAAGTCCAGGGTTGTGGCTGGTGCTAGTTTGAACTGCAGAAGGGGTTTTAGTGGTATCTTTACTGTTTGCAGAAGCTATAGCGGGTGGAGTGGAAGATTCATAGCCTGAACTGGCAGCAGGGGAGGAATCTGACCCTTGAGATTCATGAACCTAAAATTAACATGTATATATTATAATGAATATAATTCCAACTGGAAATGTGCAAGCAAAAACAGGAGCAGAATTTGAGCACTGCAAGAGCAAGACCACCCAGTGACCCACTTAAGAGAATCGTTTTGTTTTGTTTTGGTTTGGTTTTTCCGTATTACTGATGTCTAGAAAACCCGGCATGTTCGCAAAAAACGAGGTTGGGTACTATGACTGTCATTATGGAAAACGAATATATAAAGCACTCCATTTTAGCCATGCCACTTCCCAAATGCTATTTCGGGGGATGAAGTGGGTAGGTAGTCACTCTGTGGGGCTCTTTAAAATAGTCACTCCGTGCCAAGGTTTCACCAAGCCCGTTTTGGCTTGAGAAAGCAGGTACACAGGGACTCTGGGTGCTGCCAAGTCTGGAACAAATGTGTGGGAATCAGACCGTGCTCCTCGGCCCTATTGTTTTATCCGAAGCCGAAGAGCAAATGAAGGACCTTCCCCGGATTCAGCGCGGCAATTCCGCATTGCCACCGCGGGCTGAGTCGAAAAGAGGAGACTACTGTAGCCTCAAGCCCCAGCGAGCTCAGCTGATGCTTCCCAGTAACCTTCTGCTCTCTCCCCCTCCCAACTCTGCTCTCTCCTGCCTCCCCTCGCCATCCCCAATATGGGTTCTGGGTATCACCGCTAGAGCAAATTGGATTTAAAGTGGAAGATAGAGGGTTGGCAGCGCGGGCACTTGCGTTCCGCGGCCGGGTGTCTGGCCCAGCGTTTACAAACCGCCGACCGCTAATAAAGAAGTAATTACCTTCATGTGTTTGCGCAGGGAGCTTGGGTGAGTATAGGACTTGTCGCACACTTTGCAGATATAGGGCTTATCCGAGGTGTGCACATGCATGTGCTTCTTCCGGTCGCTGCTGTTGGCAAAACGTCTGTCACAGCCTTCAAATTCACATTTGAAAGGTTTCTCACCTGCAAAAGGCAAAAATGCAAGACGGGGCGCGGGGGAGGGGAGAAATAAGTCAGGGCTAGGAGCTTCCCAGAGCCGAGCAGCGGGAGACTGAGGCCCCGGCAGTCTGAGAGGAAAAGCCAGCTGTGGGTGTCTGCGGCATCTTGTTTCCCTGGAGAAAAACGGAGAGCAAGGGTTGAGACCGCTGGGCTAGGGAAAGGTGATGGGGCGGGGGTTGGGTTGGGCTGGCCCAGAACCTAAGCATCCCTTTGTTCTCGCAGGACTAGAAAGCTTCTGGACTCCTTCGAAGTTTCCCCCAACTTGTGTGACCACCCCACCTGGCCCAGAGCTCCCAACGCCCAGGCACCTTCCGCTGTCACCTCGGTGATGGCTACGTAACCAAGCCCGGACAAGGCGACGGGGCGATCCCATTCGGCCCCTCCTTGTAACATTTTAATTTGTCTCTTTCAAATGCAGCGGCTTTGCTAAGTACAATATTTAAAATGCGGGGTAGTGGTACTTAATGTTCGAAAAGAAAAGAAAAAAAAAAAACTATATAATTCCAGAGGCTACAGACAGTTTTACAAGATGTTCTCAACAAGCCACGAAACTGTGGTGCCTTTTCTACTTTAGCTTTCCTCCCAGAGGACTCAACAGAACCTGGAACTCCAAATAAAAATAGTTTGACAAAAGTATCAGTCATTTAATTAGTAGATGTGCCAATCAAGTGTAAAAAAGAACGGAAGTAACCAAAAGTTAGTTTTCATTAGCATTTCTATGGTTGCCTTCCCCAATGCATGCAGAGAGCTTAGTCGCTTGTGAGCAATTCGCTCGCAAGATGTTCGGAGACTCTTCTTAGTAAACCAGAAAGAAGACATAAAAAGAGGCGGCACCAGTTTGTTCCTGGGCACGAGAAGGTCCCAGTTAGTTCCTGGGACCGCAGAGCATTCTGCCCGGGAAGTTAGAACTCGGCAAAAGTGTCCGGGGTCTGGGTGGGCGAGGGGTGGAAAGACACTGACAGCGCTCCTTTTCTGAGAGGCCTTGGAGGGGTGCCGCCCCTCTCCTTGGCCTCCACGCCCCCCACCCCCCACCCCTCTCCATAGCAAATCCGCTCCACCGCAGGGTGCCCCCGGTGAACTCCTGCACACACCTGTCTTGTCCCTTACCTGTGTGGGTCCTCTTGTGGATCTTGAGGTTCTCAGAGCGGGCGAAAATCTTCCCGCATCCCGGGAAGGGGCACGGGAAAGGCTTCTCGCCCGTGTGTACTCGGATGTGATTGACCAGTTTGTACTTCGCTTTGAAGGACTTGCCCTCGCGGGGGCACTCCTCCCAATAGCAGACGTGGTTGTTCTGCTCTGGGCCCCCCACATGCTCCATGGTGACATGTGTCACCAGTTCATGCATGGTGCTGAAGGTCCGGTCGCAGCTCTTCTTGGGCCTGCTCAGCTGAGCCTCGTCGATCCACTTGCACGACAGCTCCTGCTTGATGGGCTGCCGCATGTAACGGAAGAAGGCGCCTGGTCCGTGATGGGACGCCACGTTTACGCCCACGTTCATGTTCATGGGGCTGTAGTTAGGAAACTGCGCGCTGGTTGCGTAGGGGTCCGTGCGCGGGCTGGGCACTGGGCGGTATGGGTCAGCACGGCCAAACAGCTCCCCACGCAGCCCCAGGTGGACCTGGTTGTTGTCCACATGCCCTGTGGGCGACGGATGCCCAGCGCCCTGCTCATGCAGCCCGGGAAAGAGCAAGTAGCCAGGGGGCTCAGGAATACCAGCTGGAGCGTGTAGGCTGCTTGCTGACCCCGCAAAGAGCCCGTGTTGCCCGCCCCCTGAGGATGCCTCACTGAGCCCGGGGCCGCGCTGGCGGAAAAGAAAGTCGCGAGTGGAGTTGAAGGCGGCAGAAGGAGCGCCGCCGTAGGTGGGCACCTGGCTGGCGTGATGATGATGGTGGTGGTGGTGGTGGTGGTGGTGGTGGCCCAGGGCGTTGGCGTAGCCGGAACCCTGAGGCGTGAAAGCTGAGCTCTGGCCCGAAGACAGATCGTGCGCCGCGGCCGGGCTCAACTTGAAGGCGGCGGCGGCGGCGGCAGCAGCCGCAGCATGGGTTGAGTCCCCAAAGGGATTCAGCCCCATGCCCGCCGGCTCGCGGTTGGGCATATCGTGGTGGCGAGGTGCTCCAAAGCTACCCACTCCCAGCCCGGGGAACTGCGGGCCTCCGTCCAGGAGCATCGTCATAGATGGGGCGTTCTGGACACAGGCAATCCTGCAGAAGTGAGCAAGGGTGCGGACGAAGATGTCCGAAGGGCGGTAGTTGGAAAGGGACGGCGTCTGTCGGACACTGCTGCGAGACTTCCGAGGCACTAACCAGAGCTGCAACTTTCCGTCTCTGCGAGAGTCTCCTGCAGAGGGATAGGAGGGAGGAGGAGTAGAAAAAGGAGCGGGGAGGGGGTGAAGGAAAAGGAGGAGGGGAGAAGAGTCTGGGAATAGATCTGTTTTAACAAACTAACGGAGCGCACAAAGAAAAATAAGCAAAATAATAAGTGGAGGCGTGGTTTGCCAATCCGGTCCCGGGCACCCCTCCTCTACCCCAGAGCGCGGAACCGAGGGGCCAGGAGGCTGGGTACCGGCCTCCCAGCTTGACTCCGCCAAGTGGAGGAGCCAGATCGCGGCCTGCGGGCAGGCAGCGGGCAAGCTCTTTTCTTGCCTCTCGACTTGCGAGTCCCAGCCTCTTCGCCTCCAGAGTAATGTCCTTGGACTGATAAAGTCAATCACTCACTCACGGCACATAAACCAAGCGGAGGCCCGGCGGCGCGCACCAATAGGGAGCCAGTTGTCCTACGGTCACCTGACTCCCGGCCCAACCGCCCATTGGGCACCGCTACACTGATTGGCAGCGCAGAGCGGAGAACATGGCAGCCGAGGCCGAGCGACCGCAGCTGATTGGGCAGCTGCTGGACGCCTGGCAGGTGAGGCAGCGGCTGCCCAGCATCGGTGAGTGGGCTCCGCCGGGACTGCGCGGCTGTGGAGAACTGGGACCAAGCTTCAGCCGGCAAGTGGCGGGGCGGAGCTGGGCCTCTCTCCGGCTGCGTCCCGGCCACAAGCGGCCCAAAGCACCCCAGGCGCGCTGCTTACCCGCTTTGACTAAAGAAACTCTTTGCCCTTCGAAGATCCTTCTCACTACCAGGCCGACGGAGGAGGCGCGGCACTCGACGTCCAGTCCAGCTTGGTCCTCCCGTAGCCTCACCACCTCCAGAATCCTGGCGTGAGTGCAGCAGTTCCACGCTCCCCTCCCAGCTGCAGCTTCGGCTTCACGGGAGTCCGGAGACCAACCCCGAACCTGGGCCAGGCCAGCTTGTGTCTTCAGCTGGCGGCAGCAGCCCGAGGCCCAAAGGAGAAGAAACGATTGCAATTAGAGCCGGTCTCCCCTATTTCCCTCTGAGCCAAACGTTGACCCTTCAGTTTGTGACTAGCGGTTGTACCACGGCTACCCACTACACCCCCCCATGACACACCAGCCACAACACAGCAAAAACGCAACACAATAAACTCAGGAGCACATCAGGAAACACGAAGGCAACACAATAAACACAAGCAGGCCACAAGAAACGCCAACACACGGAAAGAGCACACAAGACCTCAGTAAGCACACAACACAGTGACAACACTACACACGATAAACACAGGCACACAACTAAACACAATAGGGTGGATTAACATACACAACAGCAAACATGCACAAATACTAAACAGGCATAGAAAACAGCTTGTGTACATATCATACTAAACACATAGTAAACACACTAGCACATAGTATCAGTGTGGCTTCTTTATCACTAGGCTGATCAGCTTTGAATTCTCAACATTTTCAAAACCAAAAATAGGGAGGAGGAATGGGGACAGTGAGATGGAATTTTCTTCCCTCTAACAGCCAAGGCTTTGCTCTCTTGTATGCCTACCAGAAGTCTAGGGAACTGCTAACCCCTTAAGGATTTACTTTCTAGGGGCTTTTGTATTGGAGTCCCCTTCTCCTTCCCCGCTCTGGTGGAAGGTCTTTCTAGACAAATTGACCAGGTTCAGACAAGGTTACAAGGTTACAAATGTGGTTTTTTGTTCCTTTGCTTTGTTTTGGGGGTGTTTTTTGTTTTGTTTTGTTTTGTTTTTGCCCAGCAAGGCATTTGTAAAGAATGATGGAGAGTGAATATGGAAAGAAAAGGCTGAGAGAAAGATGACTGTGATTGTCACATCCCTCGCCATGCAGAGTCCCAAAATCTGAGCCTTGAGGCGGCCTCACAGCCTGGCTGCCATCTCTCTGTAGGAAACTGAACATCTGATCAAGTTCAGAGGCACCAGGAGAGACCGCCTCAAGCAGCGCTTTATAACTGCAGTCTTTTACTTCCTGCCCCCCAATCTGCCTGGCCTGACCAACACTTCACCTTCTTTATTTGCCAGTTTGCTAGAGGAAAACCCTGCTGGTACCACATCTTACTCTAGTCACTCCCTCCAATCCAACTCACCCCAATCTCCCTCCACATCCAGAGCTCTCTCCCCAGGTTTGAAGGTGAGTTCACTGCCGCATTAATTTATTGCTTCTATGGAAAATAGGCTAAGAATGGTTTCATTGTTGCTCGGAAGAGGGTTTCTTTGTGTGTGTGTGGGGGGGGGAGTGTTTCAGAGAAGAGTAAATATGCTTAAATCATGCAAACGAATTCCCTGTAGTCAGATTTACAAAAAGGGGAGTCTTGCTTTTCTTTCTTTCCCTCTTTCTTTTCATTTCCCGATGATTCTTTTCTTCCTTCCTATCCCCTGCTTCTTTTCACCTCCCATCAACCTCCACCACCCCTGAGCCTGTAAGTGGTTTGAGAAAGTTTGGATTTCCCCAAGGATCCTGTTCTGGGGATAGCTTGGGAACAGGGAGGGACAGAACTGTGAGAGTTTCTGGGGAGTCCCAGCTGGTACCATGATGAACTACAGCCTCGTGCATTTGGGAGATAGGGCAGGTAACCTGGCAAGGGACCACAGGAGAGGGGAAGCCCAGGAGCCTAGAAGGAACCTTTTGGGGGAGGGGTCTTGAAAGCAGGGCAGGAGGACATTGCTGCAGCTGATCTATGAGGTATCTAATGTCCATTTTGATACAGCCACATTCTGATAACTAATTGCCTCCAACATGTGCTCTGCAGTCCCTGGAACAAAAAGGCATAATTCAATTAGATCATCAACCGAGAAGTAGGGAGGTGGGGGGAATGCTTGTTAAGGGGCAGACCTGAGGCGATTCAGGTAGACCAAAACGCCTGGCGGTGGAGCTCTTCCAGGGCAGCCTGGCCCATCTTGAGTGTGTGGTTCTGAAGGGGATGTCATTTCTCAGTGAAGTACTGGGATTCCCGGATACCTCAAAAGGGAAGAGTCTGGGGGCTTTGTAAACAGCAGGGCAGAAGGAGGCAGTTTGGAATTGCTTTGCTTGGTTTGGGTTGGGGTTTCCTTATTTGGGAAGGAGGAATCCTGACTCTTAAAACACTATAGAAAGCAGTACTGTTCTTAAGCAAGGTTGCAGGGAGTTAAGTGGCTTCCTCTTCTCCCTAGGCACAGTTTTTAGATACCCAGGGAACAACTTGGAGGGTGGCAGGGGTTTTGAGGAGCTGAGTCTGAGAGCAGAGTGGTGCTCAGGGAGGAAAGCTGAAAGGGGAAAAGTTTCCCTGCACACAGACTAGGATCAGGCAGGAAAGGGTTCTCCTTTTTTCATTTTTTTTTCAGGCGCAGAAAGAAATCACAGATGAGATGGGCAGGGCAGGACAGGACAGGACCACTTGAATCTGAGTCATGGTTCTTATTTTATTCTGTACCCGAGGCTCCCTCGGCAGCTTTTGCTTACTGGGGTTTACATGTGTGTTCAGCAGCCTAAATTAACCAATAAATCTCTTTTATGTGTCCCCCAGTTGTACGTGGTCTGGTCTAAATATCCACATGTCTGTATGGATAGGAACTATAATGGGATCTTTTCCCTCACACTGAGTTCAAATAGTAAATAGGAAAAAGATTTATTTTTACGCCCAAATCTAAAGCAATAGATAAAATCACAGAAACTGATCATTTCCAACCCAGCAAAACTGGGTTGATTTTTTTTTTTTTGAGTCTCATTTTTAGGATCTATCTTAGAGAAGCATGAAGAAAAGGGAACGTCCTGGGGGACAGTAGGGTAGAACTGGATTCTCTGTAGGACCCCCAATCTACAGCCCTTCCTTTCATCCTCCTAAAAAAACAAAACATGTGCAGCACATTGTGTTTTCCTGCAGGATATCTTTCTAAACATATTTTCTGTAGTGAACATGGAATTATCCTAAGTCAGGGACCTAAGGATTTTCTTTAAGTTCAAGGGAAACACTGCGGTCTTTTCTTCTGTTTTGTATTTAGAAAATACTTGCAATCTAACACTCGCAACATTTTAAAGACCCTTTAAACCCAGCAAGCGGATTTCCGTTCTGCCAATGCTTCCTGATTTATTTCAATAAATGAATCTTTGAATCCAGGAAGGGAATTATTCCAAGACGCTGAATTTGGTAACTCCTGCCTCTCCCTAGTAGAGCACAAAGTGTTTCTCATTGAAACATGTCCTTGAAACTCACCATTATTCGCAATTTTCCTGGTAAACGAAACTTTTTTTTTTATTTTTTAACAAAAACCCCCACCCTCTTTAATCTCCCAGATCTTTAAAAAAGTAAAACTGCAAATGGCAATTAAAAAATGAAGGGATCAGAAAGCTGAGAAAAGAATGTGTTTTTAACTCTTCTTTATTTTTATGCTAAGATAAAGCTCTTAATTGGCTTCTGGGCTGAGCTGAACGATTTTGAGACCTGCAGGCACACTCATCAACAGCTCAATGGGCTTCATATTTTATTGGCCATGTCACTACAGTCCCATCACTTGACAGATATTTTAGAAGCCCTAAATACCTTGAAAATTCAATAAAGAATGAACAAATAGATATTGTTAATCAACCCTTCTTACAAATCTGTTTTGCCTTTGTCTGCAGCAGTTTAAGGCATATTGTTGCCCAATGTAATGAAATGCAAACCAAATGGGAATGAGACATTTTCATTGTAATTGTCAATCAGGGGCTGGGCAGAAAGATATATACACTTGAACTTTGGAGGCAGAGGGTTAAGTAAATGGGGCTGAACTTGAAGAATAGAAGATAGTTGAATTATTGCTATCAGAATCCAGTCTGGGATTATGAAAGGAGCCCCTGAAATACAGGAAATGGAGTGAGAACCTAAGCAGCCAAATGTGAGTGAAAGGCCATGATGAGAGGTGGTCCTGGCCCCCTGTGTCCTGTCACTAAAGAGTTTCTTTACTTCTCTGAGGGTTCCCAGCTGTTAGCTTGCAGCAGCAATGTGGTTTCAAGTGCCAAAATCGCAAGTCACATTGGAAGAGGACTTCCCTTTTCCTTCTAGATGGGAATGCCTTGTAGGAGGGGAGTCTCTTATCTAGGGGAGAGGCCAACCCAGGCAGAAGCAGAGATATACAATGGCATATTTCTGTTCACAACTTCTTTCCCAGAGACTTGAAGAGATGGGATGCCAAGGTTGCCTACCACTATGGAGCACACATCTACCCTGGACCTCAAGTTCTAAGATCATAAGTGTTCCATTAATTCTGAAATATAAATTATCTCAGCTCCAAAACAAGTAAAGATGGGCCTTGGAAATATTTATTCATTCATTTCCCTGCTTTGAGATTAAATTCTGCAACCAAAGAGATGGGAAAATGTATCTCTGAACCACATTATGATTTATAGCAGTGACAGGCATCATTGGTGCCTGGGTCTGGAACCATCATCTCCTAGATTCGGGCCTATTCCAAAATTTCATCCTCCTCTTCCCCACTCATTAAATGGCACTATATTCTATTAATTTTCTTTCCTTTTTCTTTTTTTTTTCGGAACTAGGGGTTGAACCTAGGGGCATTCTACCTCTGAGCTACACCCCCACCCCTATTTTTTATTCTTTATTTTGAAACAGTATCTCACTAAGTTGCAGAGGGCCTCACTAAGTAGCTGAAGCTGATGAGTTTTCATTTCTTTTGCCCAAGCTGAGAGCATGAATTCCTGTGCCCTAAAAAATGCTCTCTCAGATTTCCAACCTACTTGTAGTTCAGGAATGGCATTTAGTGTAAAATCAAATGGCCTGTTGTTTTTACACTTGGTTTGAGGTCATTCATCTAGTCCTTTCCTAGTGAGAGGATGGGAGGAAGGGGCTTTGATATTAAAACAAAGTATCAGATCTCCTTTCTTCTCCCCTTTTCCCTACCCCCAAAAAGAACAAAGTAAGGGTGAATTAGACTAATATCTGGTTTGGACATGAATGGCAAACTCTGGCCTGAAAACTACATGGTATATCTGGCTCATGGCCTGTTGTATTCCTATGACTGTAGGAAACAAGAGTGGTTTAATAGACATCTTTAAAGGGTAAGAAGGAGCTTGGTGTGATGGCTCTCACCTGTAACCCCAGTACTTTGGAGGCTGAGACAGGAGGATCATAGGTTCATGGCCAGCCTCAGCAACTTAGTGAGACTCTCAGCAACCTAAGGAGATCCTGTTTCAAGATAAAAAATTAAAAATGGATGAGGTAGTATCCTGGAGGTAGAATGCACCTGGGTTTACTTTCCAGTGCCACATACACACATACAAAGAATAAGAAGTAGAAACAAAAAAGGAAGAGGTAGAGATTATGCTACAAAGATTGAATGCAGCCTGAAAAGCCTAAAATATTTTCCTTTTTAAATTTTGGTTTGTGGTGCTGGATATTGAACCCAGAGGCATTCTACCTCCAAGCTACATCCCCTGCCCTATTTTATTTTACTTGTAACACAAGGGTTTTATTGCTAAGAGCCTTACTAAGTTGCTGAGGCTGGCTTCGAACCTGGGATCCTCCTGTCTCAGTCTCCCAAGCACTGGGATTACAGGCCTGCACCACCATGCATAGTAAGCCTAAAACATTTTCTATTTGGCCCTTTCAGAAAGCATTTGAGCAGGCAGGTGTGGTGGCGCACACTTGTAATCCCAGTACTTGGGAGGCTGAGACTGGAGGATCTGGGTTCCTGGCCAGCCTCAGCTACTTAGTGAGGCTCTCCACAACTTTGTGAAACCCTGTTTCAAAATAAAAAATAAAAATTAGGGCTGGGGATGTAGCTCTGAAGTAGAATGCCACTGGGTTCCATCCCCAGTACTGCAAAAAGAGAGAGAGAGAGAGAGAGAGAGAGAGAGAGAGAGAGAGAGAGAGAGAGAAAGAGAAAGAGTGTGTTTGGCAGTCCCCTGGACTAGGGATTAGACTGGACTCTCAAGAGAAACTAGATATTCTTAACTGATAGGTTTTATAAATCATCACCCTCCCAGGTTCCAAGCTTCATTTTGCACAATATGATTTTTTTCAGCCTCACACATTCAATTATTTCTAGGTATCACTTTGGTTTTGGAGAAACCAAAACTAATTTTTTGGAGAAAAGGTAGTGGGGAGGGGCATGGGCAGAAAAGGGGCATGGAAAGAGAGAAGTGAGGAAAAAAACAGTTGTGAATATCTCAATCAGTGACTAGGTGACCTGTGACCCTGAGGGTGGTTTTATTGTCTTTCTTCTTTGGCTAGAGATACATAGTTTATTGACCCTTTCTGCTTGACTGAGCCCTGAGAGGCAACCACAGCTACCAAACCAGGCAAGGCATGTGAGTCCAGGCTAAGGCCACTGCACAGCCTGCCTTCAGGAAGCAGAGGGAAGTGACCCCAATTCCCTAGACCTGAGGATCCTTGAGGAACAGAGAGGTCAGTCACCTCTCTCCCAATTCAACTGCCCCTCCTTGGTGAGGGCCTGGAGAAACCTGTTTCCTGGTTTTCTCCCAGAAATGCTTGCTCACTGTCACAGACAAAGACCCAGCTAATAGACTTTTAGGTTCCCTCCCTACAGACCCCCTCTTCAAATTCTAAAGATAGGTTGAGCCAGGCCAGTTGGAACATGCCTGTAATCCCAGTATTTGGGAGGCTGAGACTGCAGGACTGTCAGTTCAAGGCCAACTTAGACAAATTAGTGAGACCCTGTTTCACAAAATAAAAAAATAAGAGCTAGGCATGGTGCCTTTGAGGGTGCCCAGCTGTGAGCCTGCAGTTATCTTGCTTATAATCCCAGTACTTCGAAGGGTGAGAACTTGCATTCCTCCTGTCTGAGCCTCCTAAGTGCTGGGATTACAAGGATAGACCACCATACCTGGCAAGACCCCGTTTCAAAATAAAAAATAAGGTCTGGGGGTGTGTAGCTTGGAGGTAGAATGTCTCTGGGTTCAGTACCCAGTACCAAAAAATAAAAATTAAAAGGGCTGTGGGTATAGCTCATAGGTAGAATGCCCCAGGTTCAATCCCCATTACCAAAAAATAAATAAATGAATATAAAAAGTGTTGAGTGTATAGCACAGAGGTAGAACACCGCTGGCTTCAATACCAAGTACTAACAAATACTAAATCAATAAGTAAATAAAGAGAGGTTGGGCTAGGGGTGTAGTTCAGTGGTAGAGTGTTTTTTACCATGCACCAGAACCTGGCTTCCATCCAAAATACCATAAAATAAATAATAATAAATATATATATTAATCTAAATATTTTTGTGTGTTTTCGACAACCCAGCTTGCCAGCTACTACCATTTCTTTTTCTCTTAGGTGTATCTACCCCCTCCATCCTCTTTGTCCCTCCTCCTTCCACGAAATCTGATCCTCTTCCCTTGTACCTCAGACTGAATTTTGATAGATTACACTTCAATTTTTTTGAGTGTGGCCCAGACTATCAAAGACTTACCCCTGTCTAGGCTCGGTGGCTGCACTCTAGTAATCCCAGTAACTCTGGCAATTGAGGATGGAGGATCACAAATTCAAGGTTAGCATCTGGCTACTCGGTGAAACCCTGTTTCAAAGTAAAAATAAAATCAATGTGTGTGTGTGTGTGTGTGTGTGTGTGTGTGTGTGTATGTGTGTGTGTGTGGTGCTGGAGACTGAATCCAGGGACATACTACCTCTGAGCTACATCCCTAGCCCTATTTTATTTTTTATTTAGAAGCAGGGTCTCACTAAATTGATGTTGCTGAGACTGGCCTCGAATCTGCAACCCTCCTATCTCAGCCTCTCCAGTACTGGGATTGCAAGTGAGTGCCACCGCAACAGGGTAAAATATTTTTTTAGAAAGTGGTAGAGCTCAGCCGAGCTTGGTGGCACACGCTTGTAATCTCAGCATTCGAGAGGCTGAGCCCGGAG
The DNA here is from genome assembly GCA_004027655.1 of Graphiurus murinus. NCBI lineage: Eukaryota > Metazoa > Chordata > Mammalia > Rodentia > Gliridae > Graphiurus > Graphiurus murinus. Next base: position 22,448 of record PVLC010017141.1, read on the forward strand.
GATCTGGGTTCGAGGCCAGCCTCACCTACCTAGTGAGGCCCTCCTGCAATTTAGTGAGACTCTGTTTCTAAATAAAGAATAAAAAATAGGGCTGAGGGTATAGCTCGAAGGTAAAATGCCCCTGAGTTCAATCCCTAGTACCACAAAAAAAAAAAAAAAAAAGAAAGTGGTAGAGCTCGACTGGGCGTGGTGGCGCACGCTTGTAATCCCAGTACTTGAGAGGCTGAGACAGGAGGATCCGGGTTTGAGGCCAGACTCAGCTACTTAGTGAGGCTCTCCGCAACTTAGTGAAACCCTGTTTCAAAATAAAGAATAAAAACTAGGACTGGGGTGTAGCTCGGAGGTAGAATGTCCCTAGGTTCAATCCCCAGTACTAAAAAAAAAAATTACCCCTCACCCAGGTAGGCATTCCACTCAGGTAAAGTTGACAGATTTGCCGATTTGGCAAATAAAACTCGGGACACTCAGTTAAATCTGAATTTTAAATGAACAACGATTTTTTTTTGTTTGGTTTGTTTTTGGTTTAAGATGTTCCAAATATGGTATAGGAGATCCTTATACTCAAAGATTCCTCATTCATTGTGAGGACTTGGAATGATCTTGAGAACGCATTTCTTTGGCAGTATACTTTCAAGACTCCGGTCTGGATAGGTTCAACTTCACGCTTACCGAACTCTCACCTAAATGGGGCCTACCCGGGTGCCTTTGGACAATGGGCACTTCCCTCAACTCAGATTTCCCAAAGGAAAACCAACTTGGAGACAGGACAGGTCCCTCTCAGAACCTAGAAAAGCTGGTTCAATGATCCTATCCTATCAGAGGTGTCGCCATTTTCTTTGAGAGCCCAGGAACCCTCTCGTGAGATTGTAGCTCTCCGGCGGGAAGCAGGAGTGATCCCTAGCGCGGGCCTCTGCCCTAATCTCCACGACGGAAGCCCAGTGCGAACCTCCGTGCGAACCTCGCAGGATACACTGCAGCCTTTGAGGACAAGTGAGCTGGGGATGTGAAGTCCTGACTCACTTCAAGCGGTGATCTGATTATCCCGCCGTGCCTGCAGAGACCCCAAACCCTTTCCCAACTTGCTTTGTCTGTGTATGGCTTTATCCCTCAGGGTTCAAGTTCTCGGCCGATGTGGCCCCCTAAATTCTCCACCGCTCCCCCACTTTAATGTGGGTAGACTTCCAGAATGGACGATTTCAGTGAGAAAGCTGAGTGGTCCCTCAAAAAAGCGGAATTCCCCAGCCTGTGGCCCCTACCCCTAGCCCATCTTCCCAGCCTCCACGCACTCACTTCAGTCCACGCTGGCTCAGCCGAGTCTCCACTGCAGTCAGTCAAGGCTAAAAGGTCAGGTTTTCCTGAGGACCAAGGGCAGAGGGAAAGGGCTTTATCAGTAGACCTCCATTCTTCCCCTCTCCAGCTTCCCACCACCCCTCCTCCCACATTGTATTGTGTGTGCTCTTCTTATCTGCTTGTTAAATGGGATGGGGAAAAGGGCGGCCTCAAAAGCCGTATTCTACCCTCCCTCAGTATTAGTTCCTAGGCAGCTCAGTGACCTTAAAAACGTTCCAGAAGCCCGGCGTGGTGGGTACTTGGAAGCCTGAGACAGGGGAATCAAAAGTTTGAAGCCGATCCTCCACAACTTAGACTCTGTTTCAAAATAAGAAATAAAAACGGCTGAGCATGTAGCGCAGTGGAAAAGCGCCCTTTGGTACAGTTGCTATTACCGCAAAAAAAAAAAACAAAAAACAAAAAACAAAAAACAAAGCAAGCACGCGAGCACACACACACACACACACACACCATTTTCTTTTTTTATATATTTATTTTTCATCTTTCCCTTATTTGGTGCATTGTAATTACACATCTTTGTTAGGTACAAGCTAGTATAGGTAAAGACATCCATGCACACATTTCTCATTTAACCCTTCCCCAATTCCCGCCCCACTCCCTCCTCTTCCCTCCTTCTCAAAGTCAGTTTAATGATTGACTTTGATGTGTTCATAGAAAGCACATCATGTTCATTAGGGTGTCCTCCCTACCCCCTTCACCTTCCATTAAGTCAAATTCTTTGTTCACCTAAGGATTCTCCTTCATCTGGAGTCCCTCTAAAGTCCCATTTTCTCCCTAGCTTCCACATATTAGGGAGAGCATTCTATTTTTAACTTTTACACACACCATTTTCGGAAGCTTCCTCACCATCCTTCTATTTAAATACTCCTTTCCTACTTAAAAAACAAAAACACCCCCAGCCTTTCTACCTTTCTAATTTTTGTTTTGATACAAGGTCTCAATAGATTGCTGAGAGTCTCACTAAATTGCTGAGACTGGCCTTGAACCTGCAATCCTCCTGTCTCAGCCTCTCAAGTACTGGGATTAGGGGCATGAACTACCATGCCCTACTTCACATCACTATTTTTTTGAAGCTCATCAAATTATTGTAATGTAGGGACCACTGCGCCAGAGCAGGTACCTATCTGGAGCCTCCCACCTTCCCAACCAGTAGCTTTCCCAGATTATATTTGTTTTCTTTTTCTGAAGTACTGGTAATAGACCCCAGAGCTTTGCACATGCTAGGCAAGCACTGTCTCACTGAGCCATATTCCCCATTCTGCAGACTTGCACTCTTGTTTCTGGCATCACCATCCACATCTGAGGTGCTCCAGCTAGATGTACTCTTCAAATAAACTTGGGGTCTTCATTCCAGACTGCTACCCTATGGGTTCCCTTTGCCCACCAATTATTGCCGTGAAGAAGAAGAAGGAAAAAAGCCTGCCTTCAACTTCTGCCACACTCTCCTTGCTTTCTATAAATTTTGTCTTGCCCTTATCTGAAGGCAAGAGAAGATTCTGGTCAATAAATGGTTTGTACTAGGGCCAGATGTTGTAGTGTATACCTGTAATCCCAGTACTTGTAAGGTGGAGACAAGAGGATCACAAGTCTGAGACCAGTCTCAGCAATTTAGCAAGAGTCTCAGCAACCTAAGGAGACCCTGTTTTAAAACAAAAAAAAATAAAAACAGCTGGGGGCTTATATCAGGAGGAGGTTGTTTAGATCAGAGGTAGAATGCCCTTGGGAAAGGAAAGGAAAGAAAAGGAGCCCATTGAGGTGGTACACACTTGTAATCCCAGTACTTAGGAACTGAGACAGAAGGATTGCTGGTTCCAGCCAGTGTGAGGTAACTTAGTGAGACCCTGTTTCAAAAATTTTAAAAGGACTGGGAGTTGTAGCTCAGAGGTAGAAGTCCCCTGGGTTCAATCCCCAGTACCAAAAAAAAAAGTAAAGATGCCTTTTTTGGTTATGTCTTTTCCAACCCAGATGTGTTCCTGGTATTTGCTGAGATGAATACACAAATGGAACTGCTATAGAAAAAAAAAAGAATCAACTTAATTATTTTTAATTTATTTATGGTTCTGGAGATTGAACCCAAGGACGTTCTACCTCCAAGCAACACCCCCGGATGGATTTTATTTGGAAAAAGAATCTCACCAAGTTGCTGAGGCTGGTTTTGAACCTGCTATCCTCCTGTTTCAGCCTCCCAAGTACTGGGATTACAGGTGTGTGCTACTCTGCCTGGCATTTATTTATTTGTGGTACTGGTGATTGAACCCAGAGGCGTTCAACCTCTGAGCTATACCCTCAGCCCTTTTTATTTTTTGTTTGGAAATAGGGTCTCATCAGGTTGTTGAGAGTGCCACTACCTTGCTGAGGCTGTCCTTGAACCTGCAATCCTTTTGTCTCAGCCTCCCAAATACTGAGATTACAGGTGTGCACCACCATGCCTGGTCAAGTTAATTATTGTTAGATTTGAAGGGTGATTTATTTCATTAATATTCTATTTTTGTCCTTTTCTGCAATATATAGTCTTCAAGGTCAAGAACTCAATTTAATATTCTTTACATTCTGCCCCCCTTTTTTGTGGCACTGGCAATTGAACCCAGGAATATTCTTGTTCTGAGCTACACCCCCAGGCCTTTTTTTAGTTTTTATTTTGAAACAGGTCTCACTAAGTTGTCCAAGCTGGCCTTGAACCTGGGATCCTCCTGTCTCAGCCTTCCAAGTACTGAGATTACAGGTCTGTATCACCTTGCCTAACTTCTGGCCCCTTTAAGCAGGCATAGTGGAGCATGCCTGTAATCCCAGTACTTGGGAGGGGGAGACAGGAGGATTAAGGGTTCAAGGCCAGCCTCAGCAATTTAGCAAGGCCCTGTTTCAAAATAAAAAAAAAAATGAAATAGGCTGGTGGGGGGTCTAATTCAGAGGTAGAATGCCCCTGGGTTCAATCTCCAATAAAAACAAGGAAACAAACAACTCCCACCACCAACAACAAAGAGTCAAAGAATACTTGGCTGCATTTTAAGGATGATGATGATGATTTTGTGGTACTAGGGATTGAAGCCAGGGGCATTCTACCTCCAAGCTACACCCTCCAGTCCCCATTTTATTTTTTATTTGGAAACAGGGTCTCACTATGTTGATGAGAGCCTCACTAGTTGCTGAGGCTGTCTTTGGACCTACAATCCTCCTGTCTCAGCTTCCCAAGTACTGAGATTACAGGTATGCGCCACCTGGTCCAGCTAAGTTCTGTGTGTGTGTGTGTGTGTGTGTGTGTGTGTGTGTGTGTGTCTGTGTGTGTGTGTGTTATTGGGGACTAAACCAAGAGGTGCTCTACCACTGAGCTGTATCTCCAGCCTTCTTTTCTTTACTTTTTTATTTTGAAACAGGGTCTCTCTACATTGCTGAGACAGGCCTCAAACTTGTGATTTTCCTGTTTCAGCCTCCCAAGTACTAGGGTTACATGTGTGCACCATCACACCTGGCATTATTATTATTATTATTATTATTATTATTATTATTATTATTATTATTTGTATATTACTGGGTGTCCTACTTCTGAGCTACAATACTCTCAGCACCATTTTATTTATTTTTTTAAACAGGGCCTCGCTAAGTTACTCCTTGATGGTCTTGAACATGAAATCCTCCTATCTCAGCCTCCCAAGTATTGGGATTATAGGCATATGCCGCCGTACCCGGCTTAGTATTATTCTTATTAATTCCACTATTCCATAACTCCAGGCAACACATACAGATCGAAGACTGGCTATAGGAGAGTGCTTTATAGCTTCATAGTTCCATATGCAAGCATCATTTCTTGAGCTATGTTGTCATTCTACAGCAGTGGTAGGTTCGAATCATTATTTTGAATGTAATGCTGAAATACACTGGGAAGCAAATTGCTCTTGGAGCTTTCCTGGCACTACCTTGTTCACCACAAATATCATTTAATTTTTATTGTTTTTTTTAAATGTAGGCACATAGCCGAGCGTGGTGGCGCACGCTTGTAATCCCAGCATTCGGGAGGCTGAGACCGGAGGATCCGGGTTCGCGGCCAGCCTCAGCTACCTAGTGAGGCACTCCGCAACTCAGTGAGACTCTGTTTCAAAATAAAGAATAAAAAGGGGCTGGGGGTGTAGCTCGGAGGTAGAATGCCCCTGAGTTCAATCCCCAGTACCATAAATAAATAAATAAATAAATAAATAAATAAATAAATGTAGGCACATCACAAATAATTTAATGAAAGAGATTGAGCTCTGTGATGATAATACAATGGAGAAAATACAGTAAATATGCTAATATCTAGTTTTCTGATTCACAGAAACCATATTTAATGAATTACTTTGAATATTGGCAAGTAATATTTGCAGTTATTTTAAAAGGTCATTTAATTATGTCTTTTAGCAAAAGCTAAAAGTGAAGCATCCCAGCCAGGAGGTGGGGATTGCCATCCCCAATCTCCCTGCCCTCTATGTTGAACATTCTTACTCAAACATGTCCATCCCTAGTTTTAGTAGAAGGACCACATCTGGGTAGGAGAGGAGGGCTTATGACCAGTGTATCATTTTACCAGGCTGTGTTCTGGGGTTTGTTTAAGAAGCCATATCAGTGTTGCTAATCTTCCCTCCTTGGGTTTACATTTTGTGTTTCAGATCTCACCAGCAGAACTAACAGAACAAAGCTATCTGGTTTTAAGACTACAACCTACTTACCATCACAACCTACAAGCCTGAGCAACAAATTAGTGCTGAGAGAGGGCTTCTTTGGGCCTGGGATTCTCAAGGGAGGGCTGAGGGAATATCCAGGCCACTGGAGTCTGTGGGGGTGGGTAGGTGGTGAGGATTGGTTATTGGTGAATCTGAAGTGTGCAGTGCTTCCTAAGAAGTAATCGTGGTGTGTGTAAGAAAAGGCCTCCTTAGGCCCACAATGCATCCCACCATTAGCTTCTTTCCATCCTGTATGGAGGCCACTTCTGACAGCACCTGGGGCGATGTTGCTTTCAGTAAGCAGATGCTCCTTCAGTCTCTTCTTCCTGTTGGTCCGGAATCAGAGAATACTCTACTTTGAGACCCAGGGAGCTAAGTAGTGGGGAAATAGATCCAGAAAATGGGACCCCATAACTCATCCTGGTACCTATATCAGCTCTGTACCCCAGAGACCTGAGAGCACCTGGGGAGGGAGTACTTTGGCTGCTGGCAGAGGGTGGATGGAGGGAGGGAGAGAGGAGGTTGGCGCCAAACTGAATCTACTAGGACAACTTTCATTGCCTTCGGTTCCTGGTGGCCTACCTCCTCCTTTCTTCCCTCCTTCTCCTCCCTCCCCTCCCTCTTCGCCGCCTCCGCGGAGCGCTGGGGTCCTATACCTTCTTGAAGCCTTGAAACCTCTGTCTGCCTATCCTGGCCTGGAGGGACATTGGTCTGCGAACTGAGCTCTGAAGCCAGCGGGCTCTTTCGTTTTTCCCCCAAAGGAAACGAAAGAGCGCAGTGCCTCATCTCCCTTCCTAGTCGGCCACCGCTCGAGATGGGCTGTTTAATTAAAGGGAACCCGCAATGTATACGTCAGATAAAAGCAATGTGCAGAATAAACTAATTAAAACATTGTGTTTGGAATACATTTTATTTCTCTATCTTCCTTTTTTGATCTTCGCTGTGTTTTAAAGAAATGTCATCGCACCATAAAGCGAGCCGTGAAACGCTATTTCCTTATAGTGTGCGGCGCTTTTCAAAGGCTAGTGTGATATATTTTAGAAAAGAGATCCCGCTGTGAAAGCTTGCGTGTCTTCCCTTTACCAAACTAAGCTCTTGTCAATCATGCGGAGCCCGGTCCAATCACCGAGATCTTTTTTGGAAAGCAGCTCATCCCGCTGTGCTTTTATACCTCGATCCGCAGCCTGTTTTGATGCATTTTACCAGCACGTCCAGGCAAATGAATGATGAGGCCACGGACAGCGCAGGCCTGGCTCCCCAAGCGCCCGCCTGGCCCTAACGACGTGCTGGCACATTGTGTGAGGCGCAGACTTTCTCACGTGGTGGTCACTTTGCTGGGTTACCCCGATATCAACACGGTTCAATGCTGGGGACCTGGCTTACCAAGGTCTAGCAGTCTCCTCCACCTGGCTAGGGAGGGCATGGATCTGCCGGGTACAATAGCAGTCCTCCTGGCCTGTCTATCTGGAGAAGGAAAAGTAGGTGCAGCCTGACAGCCCCTCAGCTGCGGGAAGTCATGTGGCCCTTAGGGTTCATCTTTAAGATGCACCTCTCCAGAGCTGTAGGATAGGCAGACAGGATTCAAGGCTCTTTGTGCCTGCTGCAAAGGGTGTCTCTGTCTCTCCTTGTCCGGGCTTAGGTTAGGGTTTTGGTTCCCAAGCAGCGGGTCTCTTCTTGAAGTACTCCTTTCCCCATCTCATCATGCCTAGAAGTTGGCGGTGGTGGTGAGGGAGAGGCAACCTAGCCTTTCTGGAAAGGCTATCCCTGTCAAGTTGGGGCCACGAAACTACTTGGGATCTGGGAGCACTCACAGAGCCCTGAAAGAAAGGGCCAGCCAGAGACCCCCACAGGCAGGTCCTAACCGGTGGTCCTTGGCCGTGCTGAGCCTATAAATCCCCTCCTGGGACGATTGCTGACCTAGTGGGTCACCGAGCCACAGGGCAGGCACGAATGGTCTTGAATGGCAAATGGCTGCAGGGAATCCACACCAGAAGGGCTTATTTCCTTGCCTCTTCTGGATGCTTGTATAAGTTGGCAATTTCTGCCTGATCCGAATTTCACAGATCCCCCCCCCCGTTCTCCCCAGTTTAGTCTACCCCTGCCAGGACTCCCTGCATGCCGCGCCCTGCTCCACCGGGTGATGTGGAAAAGCTTCACATTGTGGGAAGCCTCACATTGGCTTCCCGGATCTCAGAGGAGAGACAGAAGGAGGAGGCTTTGTGGTCCTCTGTTCTGGCAGCGCTGGAATCATTACCCGGTTTTGTTTTCAGTTCCCCTTAGAACTTAAACCAAGAGAGTACAGACCACTAAGGTCTCATGAGATTGACAAGTGGAAATGCATGTGAGCTTTATGCGTTTGTAAAATAGACTACACTTTTTAATTTGAAAACAGTCAGCCAGTGCAACCCATCCATCAATTTTGCCTCTCATACACAACACACATCCCTTACCCTTAGATTACAAGAGCCTTCCTAGCACAAGTTTGATTTCCAAGGGAAGACAGTCCCACTCCCATCTCCACCCCAGTGCCAGTATTCTTCAAAGGATTCATTATTTATTGGTGGGGGCTCTAGTCCTTACAGGAGCTGAGGGTCAGGGAGGAAAGTGCTTAGCACCAGGCTCTCTGTAGTTGGAAGTGAAATCACTGCCCACCTCGGTTCCTTCCCTAAGTTTCAGTTCCTTCCCTAAGTCTCCAGACTACTATATCCTCAGACTGACCCTCTGGTGAAGCTAAGTAATATCCTAGCTCCCCATTAGGTCCTAGCTTCTGAGTCTGAGTCCACGGGGTAGATGCAAAGCAGACAGTCTGGAATCTCTGCCCAAATCTCCTGGGCTCTACTGTGGCCCCTAGTCTCCAGATGCTCCCCACCTCTCCACTCCATGTAGAGCAGGCCCTGCCTGTGGGTAGCTTCTTTGTAGAGTTCCCTTGGCAAATGCCCAAGTGCAGGATAGCTGAGCAGAAGAGGTCCCCAACTCCAGGTAAAGAGGAAAGTTCTTCCTGCCTAGTACACCAAGGACTTGCCTGCATCTCCCAGGAGATCTGAGGGACCCTTTCCCCCCAAACCTGTCTAGGGCCCTGCTTCCCTTCATAGCTTCATGAAACAAAGGGTGGGTTTTTGCTAAAACCTTTGGCAAAGTTTGCAAGTTTGACAGTGGCCCCAGAGCAAGTGTCTGAAACCACAGGTTCTTCTGTACCCATAGCATATAGGCAGAAGGGGTTTCTCCTGCCCCTATTTAGCAAGTTGACAGGGGCTGGGATTTTGCTGAGATCCCCAAACCACACCAGTCTGTGAGCCACAGATCACACAGAAATTTCTGAAATGCTGGATTCAGTAGAGGAGGGTGGTGAATTTGTGGAATATATTTATTCTAAAAATTAAAATTAATTCCTGAAAAGATTTGGTTCTTTGGATGTGGAGAATTACCTGTTGCCTCCAGTGAATACATCAGTACCCTTCTATATTGCAAAACTGCTCCAGGGCCAAGGGTGCGCATTAAGGTTTCTATTTCCAGGTGTAAATTCGTTCAATGGCTGTAATAGGTATTTTGCCAACACTTGCAAGTGGGAGACAAGCACTCATGCACACTGGCGATGAACTGCGGACCTCTGGGAAGCCTGTAGCCTCCTGAACCCAGGTGGAAAAAAGAGAAGCAACTCCAGCACCAGGAGTGACTTGAGCCTCAGACACAGTCTCAGGCTGAGACTGAGCCCCGGAGTGAGTGTACTTTCTTTCTGGGCTGTCTCCATGGCTAGAGTTCTCGGTAGCCCAGGAGTGCTTTTGCCCTTTGTCCTTATGATGGTCTTTGTCTCACACTTGTCCTTGCTGAGAGTCCCCGGGCCAAGCCAGAAAGCCTAGACAAATCTAGGACTCCGCTGCCATTTACATTTGCTGGATCAGCTGAGCTCTCCAGGCTCTCAGAGCACACCTGCACCACTGCGGTTCCAGACTGGGCTGCTCCTAGGCAGAATCCCCTAGGAGACGCTGGCAACCAAGGCTGGAAGCCAGGGGGCTCAGAAGTTTTACCACTTCAGGGACAAGTGAGGTGGCCACTGCCCTTTTGATTTAGCTCTTCACTAGGAGGGTGGAAAATTTGTGGTGTGACAGTGTGAGTACTGTCTACTGTTGAGAGATAAGACTCTGTCACAAGTCATTTAAATAGCAAGCAGAAGCTGGCTTTCATTCTCGGTTGGGCTCCTAGGAGTTGGCCAATGTCGTGCCAATCCTGACCTCTGCCCAGACCTTATTTAAATTATTGGAAAACGAGGGATCGGGATCCTTCTAGTGCATCTAGCACAGTACTAGGTCTCTCACCATGTGGGCTCACCCTGTTTGTTGGGCTGCGGGCTCACTGTGTTTGTTGGGCAACTCGATGGACTCCTGCCCTTTCAAGTCTTATTCCGATATCACACGTTCTTCTAAAATTTTTTTTGTGCTCATCTGTCTTCGAAATGGACTTTCCTCTGTTTCCAGAGCCCTGCTCACAGGAGGTGTTTTCCGCAGCAGCAGTCAGAGGTTGCTGGGGTCCTTTCGGCAGTCTTCCCACCTACTTCACCCTCCAGTTCCAAAGCTCAGCGACCCTAACGCCAGGGTGGCCTCTTCACAGCCCTAGCACGGGATGTGGGAGCTCATCCACCCCCCTGACTCGCTTGGCTTTCCCCGGACTCTGACTTAAAGGGATGGACCACGCCCCCGCCCCCGCCCCCCCCGGGCGGGGGAGTACCTAAGGGCTGCTTTGTTTTAGGAGTGCCTATTCAAAAAATGGAACAGTTCAATGTTTAGGAATCTTTAAAATGAGGCGATATTGGCTGCCACCAGAAGCAGAGGTGGATCCCGGGTTGGGCCCAGGCAGCTCCCATAGATTCCGGCTCGCTCTCCAGGGCAGGGCTGAGATCCCGTTCTGTTGTGAAACTGCACCAGTCGAGAGCACACCAGACACGAATAGCTTCTTTCCCATGCTTCTAGATCATTTTCTCTGTGGGGCCTCTTCGGCTCCGCACGCCAGAGAGAGGAGGGGACATGAAGATTCCAGCGATCAGATCCGCCAAGCCCGGGCTCGGCTATGGCTGCTCTGGCGCCTTACTGCCCACTGCTGTCCCCGCCTCTACTTCCCAGCCGGTGCCTTCCCGGGGTCACTTTCCTCTGCCCTGGAGCTGCCGGCTACATCCCAAGCCAAGAGGCGGGTAGGAGGATGTGTGCCCTCCTTGGGGGTCGAGGATTCGGGAAGAGCACGCCTGGGGCACAGTACCTTTCACAGAAGGCCATCTGACTCTCCAGAGTCCCGGCACGCCCTTCTCCAGCCCCCACTCTAGATTTTCAAAGTCTGGCCTCAAGAAGCCATGAGTTCGCTCAGATGGTTGTCCAATGCAACGATTGGCCCTTTTGCCCTTTGCGCTTCTAACTTTTCTTTTTTTTTTAATTTTTAAATTTTTTTTAGCATGGATTTTTTACATTTCTTGGGTACAACAGGGTTAATCACACATTTTTGTTGGGTACAAGCTAGTACAGGTAAAGACATCCATGCACATATTTCTTATTAACCCTTCCCCAATTCCCACCCATCCTCCCCCTATCTCCTGGTCACTTTAGTGATTGACTTTGATGTGATCTTGTAAGTACATCATGCTCATTAGGGTGTCCCCCCTCCTCCCATTACCTTCCATTAAGTCAAATTTTTTGTTCACCTAAGAATTCTCCTTCACCTGGAGTCCCTCTTATGTCCCATTTTCTCCCTAGCTTCCACATATTAGGGAGAGCATTTGATTTTTAACTTTTAGTGACTG
>PVLC010017142.1:0-26407 GCA_004027655.1 Graphiurus murinus
ACTGCAAAAAAAAAAAAAAAAAAAAGAGAGACCCAGAGGAAGCCGGGCATGGTGGCGCATGCTTGTAATCCCAGCATTCGGGAGGCTGAGACCGGAGGATCCGGGTTCGCGGCCAGCCTCAGCTACCTAGTAAGGCACTCCGCAACTTAGTGAGACTCAGTTTCAAAATAAAGAATAAAAAATGGGGCTGGGGGTGTAGCTCGGAGGTAGAATGCCCCTGAGTTCAATCTTCAGTACCGCAAAAAAAAAAAAAAAAAAAAAAAAAAAAAAAAAAAAAAAAAAAAAAAAAAAAAAAAAAAAGAGAGAGAGACCCAGAGGAGGAATGAAGCAGGATGGGAAAAGAGTGTGAGAAAAATTCTAGATTCAGAAATGCCTGCAAATGTCCAGCAGCCTGATGTGCCAAGAAGCTCAGAGAGGCACAAGGCAGGTCTCTAAATTCTTCTGTTAAAGAATGAGGTTTTGTTGAAAGTAAAAAGAAAGGAGGGAAGGAAGAGAGGGAGGAAGGAAGGGAGGGAGGGAGGGAGGGAGGGAGGAAGGAAGGAAGGAAGGAAGGAAGGAAGGAAGGAAGGAAGGAAGGAAGGAAGGAAGGAAGGGAGGGAAATCTATGGGCTGTTTTTCTTGAAGTGGGATGATCTAGGGGGCCCATCGATTACCCAGTATTCAGCACACCTGGCACAAAGAAGTTGCTCAAAGTGCATTCCAAATGAATGAATAAATGAACGGGGACAACATTGCTAGATTCCCCCAGTTTGCCTACTTGTTGGTCAGTGTCTAAAAATGCTACATCAAGGGGAGCACCCCCCCCCAAATAGGTTGGCTACTTTTCCCCTCCCAAATCAAAACAAAACAAAAAAGTCCACATGTAGCTGGTCATGGTGGTGCATGCCTGTAATCCCAGTACTTGCAAGGCAGAGACAGGAGGATCGCAGGTTCAAGGGCAGCCTCAGCAATGTAGCAAGACTCTCAGCAACCTAGCAAGACCCTGTTTCAAAACAAAAAATAAAAAGGGCTGGGGCAGGGGGTAGCTTGGAGGTAGAATGCCCCTGGGTTCAATCTCCAGTACCACCATCACCACCACCAAAAAAAAAAAAAAAAAATATATATATATATATATATATATATATATATATAGTCTACCTATTAATCCCCAAAAATAACAACAAAAGACTTTGTGGATGTGATGTGATTAAGGGTCTAGAGATGGGGAGGTTATCCAGGTGGGCTCTAAACACAATTATATGTATGCTTATTACAGGGAGCCAGAGGGAGATTTGCACACAAGGAAAAGTGACCACAGAGACAGAAGCTGGGGTAATGGTGATCAGAGCCCCATGACTGCTGCCGCCACCAGGAGCTGCAAGAGGAGAGGAACATCCAGATGTTCATTCCCTGGAGCCTCTGCAGGGAGCATCGCCCTGACAAGTCTTTGATTTAGGCCCAGTGATATTGATTTCAGATTTCTGGCTTCCAGAACTCTAAGAGAAAAAAAAAATCTGTTGTTTTAAGCTATCAGCTCTATGGCAGTTTTCTGCATCCACTATAAATACATATTTTGGTACTGGGAAAAAAGGTGCTATTGTAACACATGTTAAAAATGTGGAAGTGGTTTTAGTGTTTGTAAATGGGTAGAAGCTTGAAAAATTCTTGAGATGCCTGGTATAAAAAGCCTACATGGCTTTAAACAGACTATTGGTAGCCATGACAATAATGATTCCTGATGAAGGTGCAGGAGGAAGTGAAGAGCCTGGGGAGAAAGCCCATATCATCTTAGAGAACATACTCTATCATAAGTAGAATGCCGGGCATGTGGCACACATCTGTAATCCCGATACTTGGGAGGCTGAGAAGGGAGGATCACAGGTTTGAGACCAGCCTCAGCAACCTAACCAGACTCTCAGAAACCTAGCAAGACTCTGTTTCAAAATAAAAAGGGCTAATAGTATAGCTCAGAGGTAAACTGTCCCTGAGTTCAACCCCAGTGAAACACACACACACACACACACACACCTGGCCTTGACAATTTGGGAAATTCTCAGGCAACCCAGATTATGAAAAATGTTAAAAATTAGGAGACTCACTGGTAAGAAAGGATGCTCTGAAGGAAAATCCAAAGATATATCTGGACAATCCTTAGGCATTGTCTTGAAGAAGATCAAAAGGTAAGAGTATTCCCTCATACAAGGGTTCTTTAAAGAGATTGCGTGATTCATATATTCCTCAATCATCACAGCAGAATCCAGGACTAGAGATGCTATGATCACAAAGACCTGTGGAGGAGCCCCTTATCTAATGGCATGGATTTCCTTGACACTCACAGGAGTCTCACAGGTTTTTGAGATTTATATCAACAGAAATATTGCCAGCTTGGAATTTTGGTCAGAAGTAGGGCAAAATGAAATAAGGCTATTAGACTCCCAAAATTTACAGACAAAAAGTGAAATGATAATTTCAACCAATATGTGATAAGTTGTTACATAGAAAGTATATCTAGGCACACTAGATACTCAACAAGACTTTTTTAAAAATTAAATCAAGTCAATATTAACATTATTTAAATTAAAATTAAATGTTGAACAAACTTTAATATTCACAATGTATTCATATACCCACATACATATACAGTATAGAGTGCTTATACTCACACATATATGTATATGTATGTGTATATGTATATATATATATATATATATATATATAGAGAGAGAGAGAGAGAGAGAGAGAGAGAGAGAGAGAGAGAGAGAGACAGAGACAGAGAGACAGAGACAGAGAGGAGAAGTAGAGAAAGAGAGTACAACATTTATCTACACATCAGCCTGTTTAAGAAATAGAAATGACCATTACCTTTGGGTCCCCCTGTGTCTCTCTCAGAACTTAGCTTATCTCTCTTTCTTTCCTCTGGAGGTAACCACTATATTAAGTTCTGTGTTTATCCTTCTCTAAATTTATGCTTTTTTTAAAGATACGAATGTTAGTCTGTCTTTCATCATTGTGACCAAAGTACCCAACAAGAACAACTAGAGGAAGAAAGGTTGATTTCTGGCTGGCCATTTCAGAGGGTTGAGTCTACAGTTGGCCAGTTCCATTGCAGAAGACCACGGTGAAAGGGCCTGCAGGGGAAAGCTGCTGGGCTCATGGCAGCTGGGAAGCACAGAGGAAGAGAAAAGGGCCAGAGAGAAGATACCTTCTAGGACATTTCCCCAGTGACCTTCTTCCTCTGACTAGGTCACCTCCTAATAGTCCATTCAGCCATGAAAGGGTTAATCCACTGAGGAGGTCAATATGCCACAATGTATTTGCCCATTCCTCAAGCACTGGACACATGGGTTGGTCCTGGTTTCAGCTCTGATGAACAATGCCTGCTCCTGTGAGCACTCTTGGATGCTTCCTGATGCATGGATGTAAGAGCTCACGAGCGTGAATGACTGAGTAAAACTGCCAAGTGAATGAGTATGAGTGTATTTATCCTTCCTATACATATTATTTTCCAAAGTGGTACAAATGTATAAAATTCAATCTCAAGCAGTCTTTTTTTTTCTTTTTTAATCTCCCAGTGCATATTACTTCATAATTTGTCTGAGAAAGTCTTATTTTGCTTCGTAATCTCTTTTCTATAGTGTCCTTCATGATGAACTCTTGGATTCCCTGTTATCTTTATATATGCCAGTGTTTATATCTAGATATACACTCTGTTTGGGAAGGGACTCAAGATCATTAGAGATGAAAGAGCAGAGAGATTGGATGCTTAGGCTCTGGAGCCAAAATGCCCAGGTTCAAAACTCAGCTCTGCCACTTAATTGGATACACAACCTCAAGCAGGTGACTGAATCGCTGTGTGTCAGTTACCCCCATGGGGAAAACAATAATAGCTACTCAAAGGGTTTTTGTGAAGATTAAGTCAATTGTGGATCACTTAGAATAGTGCCTGCATAAGTGGTTGTCACTGCCATTGTTATAATTTATGCTGCTGTTCTCCATAAAAGCAAGTACACACACACACAAAAGCTGAAAACTAACAAGCAAATATTCTCATACTTGGTAGAAATGATCAGATAGAGACACCCACATGTTCATATTGGCATATCTAAAAATCTTTCTCTCTCAGTTTACCCTGTTCATTTTACAGTGGATTCTCCTATCAACATAGATTCCTATACTGTGCTGTGAATTCGAAATCATCTCACTAATGGTGCCAGTGCAATCGCCCTCCTCTCTACGAGCTCATTCTCATCACACACGGAATCTTCCACCACGAAACACAAACTGCTTGGGCTCCACGTTCCCCCTCAAGATATTTTCCCTTGTCCTAAAAATAACGCATAAATGACCCCTTGGCAACTTGTGACCTAGTGGATCTCAAACAACCTGCTCTCCTGGGATTCCCTTACACTGCATCCCTGGTGTCCCTCCCACCTTGCTGACTCTTCTTCCTGCATGGGCTATCCCTCTCTCTCTCTCTCTCTCTCTGCTGCTTCCTTAACCCACTTTCTCTAGTATGGTGGCTTTCAAACCTTAAAAATATTGATGGCATCCACAACTCTGGCCCTGGCTTCAGTGAGCTCCACACATCCGCATCCAGCTGCTTGGTGGATATCATCTGGATGTCTCATAATAGCAATGATGGCTAAGCAATAACCACAGAGGCTTGCTTTCTCTTCTCATAAATCCAAGCTGTGGCCTTCACACTGGCCATTCCCTCTGCCTGGAACACCCTGCCTTAGATTTCTGCATTCTTGATTCCTTCAGTCATTTGGCCTCAAGAAGGGAAAATCTTGTATTGGAGGAACAGAGAAAACAGTGTGAATAAAGAATAGTGAGCGGGCCAAGTGTGATGGGGCTGCATGACTAATCTCAGCTATTTAGGAGACTGAGGCAGGAGGATTGCAAGTTTGAGACCAGCCTGGGCAACTTAGCAAGACCTTGTCTCAAAAACAAAAATAAAAAGGTATGGGGGCATAGCTCAGAGGTAGAGCACTTGCTGAGCATGTGTGAGATCTTGGGGTCAATTCCCAGTATCACACACACAAAGTAAAAGGTGAGAAGATGGGAATAAGAGTGGATGAAACTAAAGACACACCAAGCCAGATCTTACAGGAATTTGTAGGCCATGATAAGGAGTTCGGAGGATTTCTTTTTTTTTTTTTTTTTTTTTTTTTGGTACTGGGGATTGAACTCAGGGGCATTCTACCTCCGAGCTACACCCTCAGCCCCATTTTTTATTCTTTATTTTGAAATAGGGTCTCACTTAAGTTGCGGAATGCCTCACTAGATAGCTGAGGCTGGCCGAGAACCCAGATCCTCTGGTCTCAGCCTCCCAAATGCTGGGATTACAAGCGTGCGCCACCATGCCCAGCTTTTTTTTTTTTTTTTTAATAATGTATTTTTTGGCTATCTCTGCTAAGTATAGAATACTTCTGATAGTAATGATGCCATCTATATTATTCTTCCCTTTCTTCCTAATAGGAACTGAATAAAGTAATCTGGTTTCTGGACATGAAGATTTGGCCAATGGAGTGATTCAATTTCAGTGAAGCCCCTAGAAACTGAAGCTAATGCTATGGTTGAAGATAATGCTTTAATATTTTCAGATGCAGACTTAAAATTGTTATCATCATTTAGAGTTTTAATTTAATACGTGATTATTTCTGTATGCCTTTTGTTATTAAATTGCATGTATATTTCTGGCTCAAAAGGATGTGATTTTCTTCCTAAATCTACTTAGTCAACCTTTCTTATAATTACATTACCTTTCAATTATTTCCCAATTTATTTAACTACTTGAAAGTTCTCGACAAATTTTTCTTAAAATAACAGTTGTTACAACCCCTAATATTACTGCAACTTACTCTATATTTAAACTGTGAACGCAATGTCAACATAAGGAGTTACTTCCAAAATACTTGCCTATATTTGAAGTGCATATTCATAGATTAATACTAACTCTGATGTAATTTGTTCTTGTAATTTATTTAGTTATGTTGATGAGATGTAATGGTTGTCCAGTAAGATCATTTAATAGGGGACCATATCAAGTTTAGAGTTGCCAGAAGATGAAATAGGAATTTGACAATTTGGCCTTCTAAAGACCAAGGCTGAAGAAGGTGAAGCTAAAAAGCAGGCTTTGGCCATCACTTAGGCCAGAACACAACTGAACTTAGGATATATCTTGTGTTTTGCAGAAGAGTAACACAGTCTAAAGATAAGAGGGGCCAAGTGTAGTAGTGCATGCCTGTTCCCAGTAATTGGGAGGCTGAGGCAGACACCTAGATCACAGATTTGAGGTCAGCCTCATCAACTTACCGAGGCAGTCAGCAACTTAGTGAGACCATACTTCAAATCAAAAAATAAAATAGGGCTGTTGGTATGGCTCAGATGTAGAACGCTCCTGAGTTTATCCCCAGCATCACACACACATGCACACGTGCACACGTACACACACACACACACACACAACAATTAAGGTGACAGACCATGGATTCATTAGTGAATAAAAAATACTAAAGGTAATACTTGCATGTTTCCATACAAAACAAATCCAGCAAAATGCCTGTATATCAGTGGCACACTGATGGGAAAGGAGGTCCCACTGATGACATCAGCAGTGTGATTGAAAGAGCACTAGGAGTTCACAACTTGGATGTAAATCTCAGCTATGCTCATTACAGGTGATATGACCTTGAAAGTCACTGAGCTTCCTTTCTTCATCTGCATATGTTGAGAGATTCCAATGGAGATAATGAAAGTAAGAACACACTGCAAGCTCTAGAGGAATGGTTCTCAAATCTGGGGCATTTTTTTTCCCAGCGCTATGGACTGGGAATGAATCGAAGTCCTGTGCTTGCTTGCCTAGCATGCACTCTGCTGCTGAGCTACACCCCTAGACCAACATTTTTTAAAATTAAGATGCTCAGGACTTTCCTAAGTTGGAATCTCTGGGGCAAATAATCTCCCCCATCAAACAAAGCAAACCATACAATCTTAAACCGGGTCCTGTCACTCCTCCCTTCCAACTCTCCAATGAGCTTCCCATCTCAGTGGAAAAGCCACAGTCCTTAGAGTGGCCATTGAGGCCACATGAGCAGGCCCAGGCCATCCTCTGGCCTTATTCCCACTCTCCTCTCTCACTCACTTGGCTCCAGCTACACTGGCCTCCTAGCCATTGCCCAGCATTCCAAGCATAGTCACTCCCAAGGTACTGTTGATCTTGTTGCTACTGCTCCCTCCCTGGAGTACCCCTCCCAGTTACCCCACATGGCTCCACCCTCCCTTGAGGTCTTTGCTTGAATGTGACCTTTGAGGGAGGCCCTCCCAGACCACCCTTTTTAAAATGGCAGGCAAACCTAGTATGCATAGATGAAAGACCTACTTCTTGGAAAGTAAAGATATGACCCTTAAGGAGTATGGTTTTATGACTCTAGAAAGTTTGCTTTACAAGGCTATGTTAAGAATGTGGGCTATACGTGTAAAACAAAGAAGTGGTACTATTTGTGATCTGATAATGATTGATATGTCATAAATGTCTATGTAACCCTGTTGTACTCAAGAAATGTATAAAAGAATCTATGCTAATAAATAAATAAATAAATAAATAAATAAATAAATAAATAAATAAAAATAAAATAAAAATGGCAGGCAAACATGCACTTCCTCTCTTTCCAGATTTTTCATTATAGCATTTATCACCATCTAACATGCTACACATTTTGTTTTGTTTATTGATTATCAATTTCCAACTTTCTTTGCCTGCTGCTGGGTGTCCCCTGTGCTTAGATCACTGCCCAGCATTCCTGATTCCATTAGACATCCCAAGACAGGCCCTCTCTGAATATAACAAAGTAATCCCCAAACCCTACACACATCTCACCATCGCAATACTCTGTTCTGAGTATCTTTACAGCATAATCAGAAAACATCTTGTTCATTAGTGTCTCTTCTCCCTCCCCACCCTTAGAATATCAGTGTCTTTAAAAAAGGAAATAAGAGCTAAATTAGCACCAGAAACAAACTCTTCACATTATAGATAGAACTCATCATGGCACACATTTTGCAGGCGACATGTTCACAGAAGGCAGGACTTGGGAATATAAAGGAATAGCCTGTACTATGTGCCAGGCATTCAAAGATGGCAGAAGTGGAGTGCTGAGTGGGACAGGCAGGCCAGTCCTTGAATGTATGGCATGTAGTGTATTAATAAACAATTGCTGAATGAATCTATTGAATGATTCATTTTAGTCCATAGAAATTATATTTATTATGAATAGAAGACAGCAGAAACATTCTTACAAATGTCCATGCTGTTGTTCATTTTTAAGGAAATATACACACATACACAATTATAAAGGATACAGATGTCGAAGGGATAAAGGTTTTCAATAAATTGGGAAGGTCAGAAGGGACTGATATTTACATGCCCAGGCTACATCACCAACAACCTTGCATGTTATTGTTCTATGTTCTCAAGCATTCTTGAGAGGTTATTTTTGTGTCTGGATTTCTGGTTTAGCTGTAAGATAGAAAAATCCTTATTCTGGCTATATCATCAGAAATACTTAAAAGTAAAAATGACCTTCCAGTTATTCCACACATAATCCTTGAAGTTAACTTGCTTAGGATAAAAATAGCCAGTTTAAAAAAAAATCCCATTTTAAAAGGCAAAAGAAAGGTGGAAAGGGTAAGATCTGTCCTGGAAAGCTCAAATTCAAAACTGAGTTCTTTATATATGAACTACATGAGGATTAGTTCCCAAATAGCATCTCCAATCGGTTATATAATAAAGCAAAGTGGCATTATAGACTGTACTTTCAACTTCTGTTGGTTTTCTCTAAGACGTTTAGCTTTGTATTAATTTTTTCTCTCCTAATATTGTATTTATCAACAAAGTGTGGTGGCACACACCTGTAATCCCAGTACTTGGGAGGCTGAGACAGGAGGATTGCAGGTTTGAGCCCAGCCTCCACAACTTAGTGAGATCCTGTTTCAAAATTTTAAAAAGGAGGATAGAGGTATAGCTCGAAGGTAGAATGCCCCTGAGTTCAATTCCCAGTACACACACATACACATATATATATCTTGGTGCCAACTTTTCCCCTTGGTTTTGTTAATTCCTTTTCCCCAGGTCCTTCCTATTGTCATTCTAATGTGAACCAACAAATACAACATTTGAGAAATCAGGAACTTAGACAAAGATGTTTTATTTGTGGTTAGACTCACATAATTCCAAAAAAGTAAACATAATTAACAAAACACCTAAAAGTACCAGAGGAGGTTCTCCAGTATCAGTAGAAGGCACTGATTGTAACAGAAGAAAGCTTGACAGAGATCTTCACAGATAGATACTCCAGATTCACTCTTGTTGAATGAAATGCTGTTCCTTGGGTGGAGACAAGTAGTATGTGCAGGGTGGGGAGGGGGAAGAGGGAAAGAACTAACGATTTTCCTCCACTGGCACAGGCAGCCAGGTTCCTCCAGCAGCACTATAGCAGAGGACATGAAGGAGATGACTGTGCCAACAGTGACAGTTCCAGCCATAAAGACAACGGTGCTGAGGCCATCAAAGCAGCTCAGTCAGTCTAGAAATCCTCAGAGTGCCTCTCATCTAGATGACTGTCCCTGACCCATTCCTTGGATGAGTCACAAAGTTCATTTGCACATCCTGTTATAGGACTGCAGTAGCAGGTGGACACCAGGACTGTAACACACTAGTCCTGGTACTTGCTAATCTGGAAAAATGGCAAATACTATTGTAGCATTATAGAAATGAATCATATCTAAGCTACATGAAAAATATATTCTTAATACATACATATACATGGGTACTTTTGGTGGTATGGCTTTAAAATCCTGTGCTTGGATATAAAAAAGCATTATAAGCAAAGCCAATGAATAGTAGTTACTTAAAAACTAAAGAAAATGTTCTACTATGCCAAAATTAGGTGAACACATATTAAAATCAAATCTTAGGCAAATACCTTTACAAAATGGAATTATATAATTAAAATGTGAAAATATCCAGTACTTTTTATACATTAATACTGACTGTGTTAAATTACTATATATTAAAGATATGGTTTGAAAATTAGGACTGCTCAAAAGGCTATATTCAAATTTTATTCTTTAAGAACTCAGAGAAATAGAAAAATGACCATGCTGTGCCTTCTAGGAGGACATACTGGCATACTGGTCGGGGTCTGAGCCAGAAGATAATCATTAAGTAACATTTAAAGAAAAACAATGGTAAAACATCATCAGGCCCAGGCATAACTGACTTTCTGAAACTCATGTGGAGCTTGCTGACTTGAATGAAAAGCATCTTCGAATGTAACTTTCAAGGATGCTTTTCTGGCAGCATCCAGTACATCTGTGACAAGTAGCCGTAAAGACAGGCCTTCAGGGGAAACGGAATACAGGTAAACTTTTAAAGAAACAGGAAGCACTAGCAGAAGACCTCACCTTCTCTTTTTATGAGGCACGAACAGCAAAAGAATAGATAAAACATAACAACATAATTGTATAGACCACACAGGACTTCATATTTAGACTTTCATGATGTTTTATGACTGATCTTTAATACAACATCATTCTACTGAGTCCCCACGAACTAATTTTCATCATCCATGATATGGTTTAAAAGTTCATACCATTGCAATACCAACGTCAAAGGATATGCACTCTTCTTTATACAGAAGGACAGTCACACCTCTCCAATCTCATGCCCAACTGAAACTTGTTATAATGAAGAAAGAGAACAGGAAAGGGACTTCTGGTACCATTTCTTTTCCTGTAACAGTAATAAAGCTGCTCTATCACAGCTTGAAAAATGCACAGTAATCACTGTGTTACAATAACTGCATAAGTCAAAAGCAAGTGATTTTTCCCAGAAAAAAAATTGGTTTCTCCTATGACTCCTTTGCTTTCTCAATCAAAAATACCATATACATTATTTCCACCTAAAGTCAGGAAGTGTCCAATACCATGTGGCACACACAAACAGTTCAAGCACAGGACAGCGGGATGATGCCACATCTCCATCTTTCCTGCTCACCAGCCACCACGTTTCATAACTCTTCTCGAAAGCCTTGCCGTACCTCCTGTGTGGCTTTGTCTTCCTCACTGGGTGCCAACCATGTGAAATACACTTTCACCGGATCGATGTTCCAGTGTTTGTGGAATGATATAGGAACTTGATGAGAAAGGTACTCCTTAGAGTAATCTACTGGCCGAGCCTGCACAAAGAACAGAGAATTATGCTCTCTTGTCAGTCAAAGACAATTCTTTCAGAATAACATCTAAATTTATAAAGCAACTGCTTTGCCTTAGTATTCGATACTGGTTACGGGAATCAAAAAGCAAAAAGGAAAATCTTTTCTACTATCTTCCTTCTAACTCCAGGCTCCTTGCTTTTATGCCTTCAATTACTTTAGAATCCCCAATGCTTTGCTTTTTGCTTGCATCTTCCATAGTCTTGCCTCTGGGAGAGTTTTCAAGCACGGTAATAAATACAAAAAGTTTTGCTTGGTAAGTCATTTAAGTTAGTATTATGACTTCTGAAAAAATGCAGAAAAGGTATTCCCCAGGTCCCTCTCAAGAAACTGCCATACACAGGTTAGGTGTGGGGCTAGGGCAAGGAGTTCTCAGAGTCTCTAGCCCATTTCTCTACCATAACTAGGTGACTGTATTTCAAAAAAGAAAATATGGCACTCAACAAGAGAAAGGTTATATCGAATTCATTCCAGACGTGCAAGTGAAAATTGTGAGTAACCCAAAACAGTTTGCAAGAGGACCTAAAAAGGTATTGTATTTTCATTATTTCAAAATTCTCTAAAACTTGGGAAATAAATGTAAGCAGGATTAGATATATAGAATGATAAGACTGAAGATATAACCTATAATGGCAGAAGCAAATTGAAACCAGACACAATTTTTGTTTGCTCTAAGCAAAGCATTCATCTTCTCTCAGTGTTCTTAATTTGTTTATAAATTTATATGGCCCATTTGTTTTATACAGTAATTCTTTGGTTTACCAGTATTAAATAGAATACATTTTTAAAATAAGTCTTTTCTAGGCTAGTATTTCATTGCAATCTGCTTACATTTTTATATGAATACTTAAATAAACTCTTTTAAATGGTGTGTAGAATGGCTTTGTTAAATTTTATCTCATTTAATCCTTCAGACAATCTTGCAAGATGGGCAGAACGCTACTAGGACAATGAAACTGGAGCTCACCGCAGTAACACATCTAGCAGATATGCCTGCCTCCCATTCATCGTTCCACCAGGACACCCGCTACCTGTCTCTAGGCCACTGTATCACAATACCCTCAACAATACCTTAACCACCCTGGCCTCATTGGCACAAATACACTGCTCAGATGAATGCTCAAACAGTATCTGTGAGGAAAAGTTCAAAATAATGCAGGGGAAAAATTCTTACAATTGTTATTACACTGCCTTCAAAACTTCTAAGTGTTCATGGAGTTAAAAATCTGAGAAGGGAATTTTATTTTTTTCGGTACTGTGGATCAAACCCAGGGGTATTCTACCTCTGAGCTAAACCCCCAGCCCTATTTTATATTCTTTATTTTGAAACAGGGTCTCACTAAGTTGCAGAGGGCCTCACTAAGTAGCTGAGGCTGGTGGTGAACCTGTAATCCTCCTGTCTCAGCTTCCCAAGTACTGGGATTACAAGAGTGCATCACCAAACCCAGCTAAGATGGAAAATTTAAAAGGAAAGATGGTGAGACCAGTAAAAAAAATAAAAATAAAAATTAAAAAAAATAAAAAAATACATGCTGGAATATAGTCTAATTGAATCAGGGAAGTTTTGAATATTAGTTGAGGGAATTCATGTTACATGATGTTCATTTTGTAAAGCCCTTTGAGAATTTACTGGCAGGAAAGAAAACTAAGGAGACACATACTCTCAATTCAGTTCTCAGATGAATCCCAGAAGAAAGAGGTAAAAGCTATGGAAACAAATCCTTGCTTGTTTTTCACATGGGAAAATGAACTGCTAGAGATACTTGTGCATCTAACAGGGGGAGAAATCGCTAATTTTATCCCTATGTTACTGCAGGTTGCGGGAGCAATTAACTGCATCTCAGCAAGCCCATGTATCATGTGAAGAGCTGGCCTATTAAGTGTTAGAATGTGCTGGTCATTTTCAATACATGAGGTCATGGAAAATAGGACAAAACTAGAAAAATGGAACCCATCCACAGAACATTTGTAGCACCGAGAAGTCCACACAGCCTCTAATAATCACCCCTCTTTGCCCACAGTGCTCAAAGGAAATCCCAAACAGGCAGGGGTAGTGGTGAGGCAGGACTTAACGTGGAACGTGGTAGGCAGCTGTGTACCAGAAAAGAGAGAGCACTTTAACTGTACGAGGACATAAATCAGGGAAAACTGAACCTTCTTACACCTCTTTAGAGTGCACTGAACAGAACAACAGAGATTAAAATTTTATTTCCTTAGACACACACTTCTTGTTTTAGCTGTACTGAGGAATGATTTACATACTCTGCAGCTCACCCACAGTAGATAGGTCCCACTCAGAGTTAATTTCTATTCACTGCTTTTTTTTTTTTTTCCTGAGTGCATCTCTTTATATATCTCAGAATTATTTGATGGATGCTAGTGATTTTAGATTATGTATTATATCAACTGATCTGATCTATTTTTATTACAAATTTCATCTATTTTTATTACTTTTTTAACTTGCCTGGATTTACACTACGGAATCTTTCTCCCTGTGATATATAGCTGCTGATTAGTTTTAGTTTTTTTTTTGTTTTTTTTTTTAAGTTTTTGACCTGGCCTGAATCAAGTCATTTCTGTATCTGAATAGCTCAGTAATTAGACTAACATATGTGTGGCTTCCATCTCTGTGTGGACTGGAAAGCACATCCAAAGTTTCGGCCAGTTTTCAAATGTGTCTTGATTTACTTTCTGCGGGATGCACTCCACTCTCCCTGGTGCACACCATTTTCCAGTGGGCAGTGAAGTGTGGAGAGATTATCTAGCCATGCTACTATTCTCTCCTTTCCAGGTTATTAGGTTTTTCATTTCTGGCTATTACACCTTCACCCTTACTCAGACTGCATCCTAAGACCACTAAAGATGCAGGTCATCCCTATTTATTTCCTACCAATGGACAATTTCAGATGACATATCTGTAGGTTTCCATCTCCCTCTTCCCAAATCAAGTACCTCCCCTCTGACAGCAAAGTGCTGTTCATTACAGCCAGGTCCACACTGTTAAACTGCTGTTCTCCCTATCTGAGCTGACAGGGTAGCAAGGGGTTAAGGACCCCAGTGGCGTCAGGCAAGGGGGCTTCAGACTCCATTACTCTTACCTAAAAGTGAAGCAGTTTCTCAGAAATAAATGTTCCTCATTTATTAAACTGTTAGCCTTTATTTGGTTTCCAGAGTACTGAAATGGTTATTTTGATAATTTTGTACACTTTGATACTTGTCTTTTATGTAGAGAATTCACTGGCCTTTGCACACCACCAAACCCATTAGTGGCATATAATTTTGGAAGAACAGAAACCCATATTCAGACACTTTGCTTTTAAAATCTGAAAACACATACTTTGCTTTTATAAGCTTTGTATGCAGTAGACCTTCCTTGGTGTCCCCTTCTAAATCTGTGATTCCATAGAGAGGGCACATGGCCCACACAGCATTGCCATTGAGACTGTTTTCAAATAGTCTTTCTATCTCTGACTCATCAGGAATCTTTGCTTTTATTTCTTTGCCTTTTATTTCTTTGTTAATATGAGCAAATACTCTGCTTGGATCCATGTTCAAACATTACAAATGAAAAGCACTGTCCAAATTACAAAAGAGGCTTAAGAATTGGAAGATACAGCACTATCTTTTGGGGAGGATAAGCTTCAAACACATTTTATGAGTTTGGAAAGGTTTAAAATTTATTATGTGAGTTAGAGAATAATGAGTGTTAAAGTGTGGGAAACAACAAGCATGTTTTTTAAAAAAATTTATTTGAATTACCTTCAAAGGACTTTAGCTTAAGGCTTAGATTCTTTTCCTTCTCTGTTTTCTCCTTACCATTTTATTTAATAATGTGCTCTTCTCTAAGAGAAAAGGGTCACTATAAAAATCTAAGACCTCTCACACTAACCTTGATAAATTACTTTCCTTATATGGCAACAGTTTTAATTATCCTTCCTTTTCTATGAGTGAAACATCATGAGACAGAGCAAGAGAGGAAGCAACAGAAGAACTTGCTTTTCTAAGTCATCAAACAACACACAGGCTTAAAATGTGTACAATCTCTCAATGTCTTAAAGAATGGATAAGTGATTGGCACCAGGACAGAGGTTTCTCATGACATTCTTTTCATTAAAGGTCTATTTTTTTTTCGGTACTGGGGATGGAACCCAGGGGCATTCTACCTCCGAGGTATACCTCCAGTCCTATTTTATTCTTTATTTTGAAACAGGATCTCACTCAGTTGTGGCGGGCTTCACGAGTTGCTGAGGCTGGCCGCAAACCATCGATTCTCCTGTCTCAGCCTCCTAAGGACTGGGATCACAAGTGTGCACCACCTCACCCTGCTTTCATTAAAGGTCTGTTTCTATTCTCCCTTCCTGACTCTAGGACACAGAAATGGACTCCACCTTTCCTGATAATATAAACACTTTCTCTGCCTTGTTCAACTTGTTTTCTTTAGTGCTATTTCGGCTGTGCTCAATTTTCTATACTCCTATGATAGTACTTGCCACTGGTTACCAAATAAAGTATGAACACTATACTACTCAATATAAGGGAGGGCATTTAAGATACACATGCATTTATATTCAAATTGCAAAAAGCTTTGAATTTCTTGAAGGAGTATATTAGATGGGTGTGGATCTATGGTATTTTTAGTTTATGTCTATCTACTATTATTCTTAGAATAGAAGGATGTTCACTGACTTGATTTAAAAAATGCATTACTAAAAATAATGCAGAAGGACTTCTTTCTCCAACCCCCAAATGCATATGGTGAACCTATGACCACTAATCATCCCTGGTAAACATCATCTTGTCTCTTCTAGTCTAAAACTGGTAAAATATATTCAGATAACATATTGGCATTCAATGATTTTACCCACTCAGTTTAATGGTAACCAGAGGTGAGAGCCCAGTACAAACTGTCAGACAGTGTGAAAATTAAGACTAGTGTAGAATTACATGCACTTGATGGCCATTAGAATATTAGATCAGTCCTATCTAATGCCAGACAGCATCCAATAACTTTTAAATGTCATCTGTTTTTAAAGTGACAAGAAAAAGTGCGTGCGCACATGCGTGTGTGTGTGTGTGTGTATGTGAGAGGGAGAGAGACAGAGACAGAGATGGACAGACATATATGCAAGAACACTGGTCCAACACTATTTGGTTTTGTAGATATATTTGCCTTCCATCTTCATGATGGACACTGAGGATACAAGGTCTGTTAGGAATATTCCCTGGAGCCTATTGACATAGTTCTTAACATAATTTTCAAATTATGAAAAGAAAAGTAAAGAATTCTTAAGTTGAGAAGGAAATTCCCCCCTTCCTTCCAGGCAGGAGTAAAACCATTTTCTCACCTGATGGAAGAGGGGGCTGTGTGTCACCGGTATGCCCAGCCCACTGAAGCACATGCCTAGGACCATGTCGTCAGGAGCGTCGTTGCTGTAGCATCGGCACTTACTGGTGAGAATTCTCCTGACTGCTTCTCTGCTGAAGACCATGCTAGTGGGAGCCAGAGCAGACAGAGAACAGGGTTAGAGGAGAACCACAGAGCCTATGGATCTCAACAGAGACCTGTGCTGCAGAGGCCACACTGCTGAGAAAGGTAAGAGACACATCTAGCACTTACTCTGAAGAAAATGTTTTTGTGCTACAAAAGCAAAATCACTTTTGAGAGATATTTTTCTATGTAACAGGCAATTTTATATGTATCTCCTACAAACTAATACTGTACAATGTACTTCTAATATGACATTTGGAAAACTAGAACAGTTCTGTTGTTTCAAATTCCTCAATGACATCAATAAGAAAGTTTGTCAACACTTTCCATCAGATAGATGGGCTCAGAAATGCTATGTGTCTTACTCATAGATGTCATGACTGACAAGGAGATAAAACGTAATTGGAAAAAATATATTCCATTGTACAAGTGATTCTAGTCCTCAGAAGCTTCCTTAAGGTGACTGAGGGAGACAGAGAGAATCTGGGTACTTCCAGGTGGAATGCTAGTCATTCCAGTCTTTCAGTGTTCTCTGCTCTGCAGGAGGCTAGACAGACACTTCGAAACAACCTTTTCCAGCATACCTCATTAGCTGAGTCCTGGTTTCATTTGGCAACAATAGGCCCCATAGTAGGGGAAGCCATCTGCTTCCCGCCCTGGTGTTCTCTGCAGCAGAGGCAGGTGACAGGGGCAGCCACGGGCTCCGACAGTGATTGTCTGGGGTGCCAGAACCCAGGCCTGGCCCCTGTGCAGGGCTATACTTTGATGACAGCAGCTGCTACAGCAAAGCTATAGGAATGGAACCCAGTACACAGTACTTTCTCTGCTCCTCCAGCCTTAGGAAGAGTAGCAGCTACCTATCTTCATTGCTATCTAGCTAAAACCACCCATTCTTTCAGCCCTCTGGCCCTTTCTAAAACGTGGATACCAAGTTCCCACAATAAATTCTCCTTTATATAGTTTTATTTATTTATTTATTTATTTATTTATTTATTTATTTATTTATTTATTGTACCAGCAATGGAACCCAGGGGCCTTCTACCTCTGGGCTATACCCCCATACCTATTTTATTTTTTATTTGAAAACAGGGTCTCACTAAGTTGCTGAGGCTAGCTTCAAACCTGTGATCCTCCTGTCTCAGCCTTCCAAGTACTGAGATTACAAGCATGTGCCACCACACCTGGCTCTCATCTTTTAAAAATACAGATTGATTCCTGGCTTCCCTTCTGGTCCTATGATAGTAATAAATCTTTTCAGATCATGAAAAGTCCAAAAGCTGTCAGAGATAAAGGGACTAATACAGTGCAAAAGTTCATTCTTAATCATCAAAGACTTTCTTAAAGGCAAAACTATCTAAAATTCAAGCACATATTCCCAGAACCAAACACAAAATCTTGCTCATGTGTAGTAGTCACTCAATAAAAATTCAGTAGATCAAATAAGTAAGAAGGAAGCTGTCTTTGAAAAGTTCTTCCTGAGGGAGGAAGTGATCTATGAATTAGTCTGATGAAAAGAAGAAAAGAACAAAAGAGCTTCAGTATAACCCCCAACTCAAAACTGGTGATTCCATACCCAGCTGGGTTCAGTACACATCAGTTTAATACCTGAGACCAAGCACTGAAGAGGCAACAATGCAGAGAACTCAGTCTCTGTTCATGCTGAAACACCAGACAACACAGTGAAATGGGACTAAGCAGGAGGAAAAAGAAGTCCCTGGTTTAAGATGATAC
Source organism: Graphiurus murinus (assembly GCA_004027655.1). Classification (NCBI taxonomy): domain Eukaryota; kingdom Metazoa; phylum Chordata; class Mammalia; order Rodentia; family Gliridae; genus Graphiurus; species Graphiurus murinus. The sequence continues at coordinate 18,475 of PVLC010017142.1, forward strand.
AAGGAGCCAGGCATGGTGGCACATGCCTGCAATCCCAGTACTTGGGAGGTTGAGACAGGAGGATGCAGGTTTGAGACCAGCCTCAGCAACTTAGTGAGACCCTTGGCAACTTAGCAAGATCCTGTTCCAAAATTTAAAAAATAAATAAATAAAGGACGAGGGATGTAGAGCTCAGGTGTAGAACACTCCTGTGTTCAATCCCCAGTACAAAAACATACAACTGTACAGAAAGAAGGGGGAAAAAAAGGAAAATTGCAAGTTTGAAAACCCACCATAAATTGTCCTTCCTTGGGAAGTCAACTATCCAACAGTGAAACCTCCTGGGGCTGAGGTGAAACCCTGCACAGCCAGCCTGTTGGCCTCCAGTGAGGAGCCCAGGAGGAGCTCCTATGCGGGCATGTCAGCAGTGTATAGTAAGACACTTCCTTCTCTCATGTGTCAGCTTCTACCAAAGTGAAAAAGAAGAAGGCAGCCTTCAATTTGGGGCTGCTGGCTAAAAAACTAGCTTCACAGGAAGAAAAAATGTAAGTGTGGGATCTTTATTAGTAATTATTTTATACTTTGCCTACTCACACAGAACAATCTCAAATTAATTATTCACATAAACTAAGTAATAACATTTGATTATTGGTATGTTCATGGGCTCTTTCCAAATAAAGTTGCCGCCAGGCGTGGTGGCGTGCACTTGTAATCCCAGTACTTGGAAGGCTGAGACAGTAGGATCCAGGTTCACGGCCAGCCTCAGCTACTTAGTGAGGCACTCCACAACTTAGTGAGACCATGTTTCAAAATAAAGAATAAAAAGTTGGGTTGGGGATGTAGCTCAAAGGTAAAGTGGCTCTGGGTTCAACCCCCAATACCACAATAAAATAAAATAAATAAAATTGTCTCCCAGAAGGGAAAATGACCAATCATATTATGGTAGAAAAGAATACTTATCTGCTCTATCCACTAATTTTTAAATATTAAAAAGATGTTGAAAGACTACAAGATTAATAATTTCATTGCCTTTACTATTTAAGATAGGAATTTGAAAAATAAGAACTGAACTGAAATAAGAAGAACTGAACTAAAATTGCTTAAGATCATATCTATAGATACAAGAGAACATGTTCAGAATATAATGTGCATCAGAAACAGGCCTACCCATCCTGGTCTTCAGCAGATGGATGGGTCATGGCTGTCTCCTTGGGCAATACTGACTGAGGCCTCTTCCAAAAGCACTGTCCCCCATCCTATTCCTGTGTAGTCGCTCACCCCCAAGGCTGCCAAAAAGGCTGATGGCACCCCAAGTACAACTTCCTACCCAAACTCATGCACATAAATAAACATGTTCCAAAAAGAAAATATCCATCCAACTCATTTTCTCCAAATATTCAAGCAACAAAATAAAAAACAGACACTGGGATTCAAATAGTTCCAAAACACATGGAACACCTACACAGAAATCACTGCAGTCCACACTTCTGACTTACCTCTGCCAAGTGGAGTCTCAGAAGGAGGGTTCAAGGCTGTGGTTTTCAAGAACTTTTATGACTGTATCCTAGTTAGAAAACTAGAAAACACTCCATGCTATAACCGTGTGTGTGTGTGTGCGCGCGCGCGCGCGTGTGGTTTGTTTTCATGCACACATGCATGTGCAAATAAAATGGAAACAAACCTTTCATGAAACAATACTTACCCTTATGACATTTGATGTACTGTGATACTTTCTATTGTATTCTAGTCTATTCTATATTTCATTATTTTAAAATGTTGGCTTATGGTCTATGAATGGGTTTTACAAGCTGCTGATCCTGACTTGCTTTAAAAAATATACTAGTTCTCCAGCTAGATCACTAGAAAATCCCACTGTAACACTGGAAAAACTATTCCATATATGTCTGTAATGATTATTTTTTGGTGGTTGTATTGGGGATTGAATACAGGGACATTCTACCTCTCAGCTACACCCCTAGCCCTATCTTATTTTTTTTTATTTTGAAACAGGGTCTCACTAAGTTGCAGAGGACCTCACTAAGTTGCTGAGGCTGGCTGCAATCCTCCTATCTAACCTTCCCAGTACTGGGATTACAGGCCATGTCTCACCACATTTGGCTTGTAACTTTATTTTAAGGTTGATGGAAGGGACAACCTCATGAAGAATGTTTCTGCATCTTTATAAAAGAATTTTCAAAAAGCAAATATTACATGGGTCATATCAGTCATGTAAATGCCCAATGCTCATGTATTTGTTTATTCATTTATTCACTGTACCTTGAAAAAAATGAGTCCCTATGCTCCAAAGTAGGGATATAATGAGAAATAAAGCACAGGTGCTGCCTGCAAATAATTCATAATTTAAGTAGAAAATAGGAAAGTAAATAGGCAATTAAATGATAATGGTTTGCATAATATGCTATGAAAGTACATTAGAGACAGGCATTAAACCCAAATTTGAGGGACCAGGATAGTCTGCAGATTTTCAGAAGTAAATAAATGATGGCTATATTGAGTCCAGAATGAGGAAGAATTAGATCAAAAAAAGCACTGATTTGTAGAGACCAACAGATGCTACATTAAGGAGAAAAGAGGAGGAAAAGTGTTTCTGAGAAATTGCAACAAGTTCCACATGAATTATTTAGGCTGAGGGTGCAGATAACTGAGACTAGAAAGGTAAAACAGCATCTTCCAAAACTGTGAGAGGTCTTGTGATCCTGGATAAGGAGAGTGGGTTTTGTCCTTGTTATGGTTATAGAATATCCCCTGAAGAACTTCTGTATTAATGATTAGAGCTGTGATCTTATCAGTAGATAAATCCATTTTGATGGATTTAGTAGGTGGTAACCTAGGCAGTTGGAAAGTGGCTGAAGAAGGTGGGTCCCTGAGGGATGGCCTTAGGGACTGAGGCTGGGTCTTTGAATCCCTTTGCTTTCTAGCTCTCTTGCTTCCAGCCTCCATGATGTAAGAACAGACCCATTACTCTCCCTTTTTCTGTTTCTCACTGCCATACTCTGAGCTCTGCACACCCTGCCTGACATGGACTGAAGCCTGAAATCTCCAAAAAACTCTGATCAAATAAATCTTTCTTCCTGTAAGTTGTATAGTCAGTTGTTTGGGATTACAGGAAAAGGGTGTGACTACCTTTCCTGCTGATGGTTTATTTGGGTGTTCACATAATGCTGGCTTTGCTGGAAAAAAAGGGTCATGGAGTCTTCCCCCCAGATTTTAAAGGAAGGCCTGGAAAGCCAGGCAATTCATGGCAGGGTCAGAATTCCTGCAAGCAGGCCCAAATGGGACAATTTGTAAAGTTTTGAGGGTGAAGTCAAGGTTGCAAAAAAAAAACCCCCAAGATTTAGAAACACTAGAAATGTGGAACAACTGCAAGGAAAGGCTGCAACTTGAGAGACATGGAGACAAGCTGGATGAGAGAGTATCAACCAGGCCACAGAAAAGGGGCTGCTGAGGCCCCTTGGAGATTGCATTTGACCACCATGTACCCCAAATGCCAGACATAAAGCTGCATGATCAAATGCTTGCCTTGTTAGATTTCAATACTGTTTTGGTCCCATTCCTTCTTTTTATGTCCTATTCCTCCCTTTTAGAATGAAAATGCTTACTCTATGCCATTGTACATTGGATGTATATAACTTGCTTTTTATTTTTACAGGGACTCATAGCCTTGAGTCTCAGAGGAGACTTTGGGACTTATGAGTAATGCTAGGACTGTTAAGACTATGGGAACTCTTGGAGATGGACTAAATATATTTTGTATTCTGAAATGGGCCTGCACTCTTCAGGGGCCAGGGATGGAATGTTATGGCTAGATACAGAATTTTTCCTGAAGAGCTCATGTAGGGAGAAGGAGGGAGAGGGGTGGGAATTGGGGGTTAATGAGAAATGTGTGCATGGATGTCTTTACCTATACTAGCTTGTACCCAACAAAGATGTGTGATTAACCCTGTTGTACCCAAGAAATGTATAAAAATCCATGCTAAAAAATTAAAAAAAAAAGATCAGAGTTGATGCAATTAAGTCACGAAGGTTGTAATCTCATCATTGCACCCATTATAATTGTGACGGGATGGTATTGGAAAAGTGCTCTGGTATTAATTTCCAAAATGTTAAAAGTAGTCAGGATCTAGGTGCTGTGCAAACACTCAGGCAGAGAGAAGCGGCTACTTTGCCAGTTGCTCCTCAGAGCTACCCCTCCCCTCTGTCCTTTGTCCTAATGTTTCCTCATAGTAGAGCCTTTAGCCTTAAAAATATGTAGAGATAATTGAAAATCCTAAGATCACAGTGATTCTGCCTGGCTCATTTTAGAGCCATAAAGATAGCAAAAGCCTTATGCCTTGCTCTTAGAGATCACGCACAGCTATACTGGCTGTAATTTGTGCCTCTATTTCCCTCCTATTCTTTGGGACCCAGAAAGGTAATCTCCATGTGCTGCTTCAAAGCATCCATAGTTGATGAGCAACCAATACAGCCCAATACAACAGATGTAGAAGCAAGGTAGGTCATTGAACCCTGCACTTAGTAAGCACACTGTACAGAGACAAGGAGGCACCACCTGGCTGAAGAATAAGTTACTAGCCTGTTGCCTTGGTAACATCAATAAGAACAGGCCAATATGAACTCTGTATTTAAAGACTGAGGTCTGAGGGGTGGGCAGAGTTCCACTTTAGGGCTCTCCAGCATGTCTGCCAGGCATGCTGCTTTTCTTCTCTTCCTTTTCTATTTCCTACCGATTTTGTAATAAAGGTTTTTAATGCTGCAACCAAGCCATCTATTAGTTTAATTCCCGATTCAATTTATTTTATTTGAATTGAGGAAAAGAGCCCCAATGCCGTTACAACCGTAACAATAATGGTACTGGGGGGTAACCTAGGAAAGTGAGCAGCCTTAGGACTGTTTCTGGGTCTTTGAATCCCTTTGCTTGCTTGTTTCTTGCTTTTGCCTTCCATGATGTGACAGCAGAGCCCTTGCTTGATCTCTCTCTCTCTTTCTGCTTCCCAACACCATGCCCTGAACTCTGCAGGTCAGGCATGACATGGACTGAACCCCAAAATCTCCAAAACCTGTGAGCAACTAAATCTTCCTTCCTCTAAGTTGTGTGGTCAGTTGTTTTGGATCACAGAAGTGAGAATGTTGGCTGAGACAGTCCTCAAGTTAATGGCGGGAGTTCTAGGTCCAGTTAGGAGAGGAAAGGATGCTGGATTTTCACACTGTGGTAATGCAAAGAAATATATGAATAAAATAAAAACCATATTTATCTATGGTATTGAAGAAGAAAGGTGGACACCATGAAACCTAGATGAACAGATTTCTAGAGAGAAGAATCCCTTTCAAGTAAGTAGTGAGCCATGTAGCTTTCAGGGGCAACCTGGGCCTAGGGAACTGAGTGGAAGAGAAAACCTCCTAGAACTCTTAGCCCCAAGGCAGCAGCCTCAGTAGGGAGAGCAGGAGCTGAGGAAAGAGCCTGCACAAGAGAGGAGGGTGACCTCGACCTGATAAACAGAGGTAGAGATAAGGACTACAGGGCATTCAGGAGATAAAACTGACAGGACTCAGCAATTCAGTGGATGTCTAGAGAGTGGGGAAGAATAATGAGAAAGGGAGAGAGCTAACTTAAAGACTCCTGGGTAGGAAATCACACAGGCTGATGCTTTCCCTGAGGGAAAAGCACTGTGAAAGACCAGATCTGGGCTAAAGTCAGAAATGAAGAGTCAGCACAGGAAGTGATATGCCTATGAATCATCAACTGGAGGTGTCCACAGGTGATGGGTCTATGTGTCAGGAGTGGGAGTGAAAGAGTTTTCTAGGCTGGAGATGGAGATCTGGGGAAATTCAGCATCAGGCCATGGGGGTAGATCAAAATCACCCAAAGAGAATGTAGAGTGAGAAGAAAAGGAAGACTAGAAAAGATTCCTGAGAAATACAGACTTTTTTCTGTGTGTGTGGTACTGGGAATTGAACCCAGGGACATTCTACATCCAAGCTACACCCCAGTCCCTATTTTTCATTCTTTATTTTGAAACAGGGCCTCACTAAGTTGCAGAGAACCTCACTAAGCAGCTCAAGCTGGCTGCAAACCCAGATCCTCCGATCTCAGCCTCCCAAGTACTGGGATTACAAGCATGTGCCACCATGCCCAGCTTGAAACACAGACTATTAAGGATAGATAAAAAGAATTGAGAAGGTATGACCAGAAGGACAGGAATAAGCAAGAATAGGATGATGCTCTAGAAAGCAAGAGAAAGGAGTATTTCAAATAAACTGTGAGCTATGTCAAAGGCTGCTAAGAAGTGAAATAAGATAAAGACTAGAAACAATCCATTTACTGTGATTGCTGGAAGGTCATTGTAGACCTTGGTGAAACAAATTAAGTTGAAGGCTGAGAGTAGAGCTGAGGAAATAGATATCATGAGTGTAGGGAACACCTGAGATGCTCTGAAGGGAATTATAGAGATGGATGGTGGTGGGAAGAACTTGTAAGACAGAAAAGCAAAAGGTGTTAGGACTTAGGTATAGGTTAAACATGGAAGAGCTTAAAGGCACCTCTTCTGGTCTAACAGGACCTATTGAAGGCATGGGGAAGGGAAAAATGGCAATTACACGTGCACTGCCTGTGAGCTTCTGTAGGGAAGGGGCTGTGGAGTTTTCACCTGTGCATTACCAGTGCCTGAACACACTAGGCAACTGAGTGAATGGACCCACTATGAAGCCATGAAAAACAATTCTGGTTGTGTATTGCAAAGGAAGGTTTCAGTAGGACTTAGGTGCCAGTCTCAGAAATAACAGCTATATTCAATAAGCCGGAAGAACAATGAAATAGTTTTCTTGCAGTAATCACACAGAAAGGTACTTGTTTGCTAAGCATATAAGAATATATCATTGTGCTACAAAATGTAAAAACCCATATACAGATAATAGGACTCCTTGCAAATGTGCAAATCCTGCCTCCATAGATACCATGCCCTGATCCTTCACTGGACCTAATAACTCACCCAGAAAGCTAAATGCATCACTGAAGGCTGAAAGTAGCTTGAATCCTTTTTTAAAAGTAGATGTCAACACTGCTCAGCCTTTAGAAAGGCCTCCCTGAACCATCACCTCCTATGCTAATGGTGCCAGATAGATGCATGGCACTGCTTAACAAAGATCAGTGCTCCTTCTTAGGCTTGGAGATCACTTCAAGACAGCCTCCTCCATGAACATGTAGTTTTCACCACTGACTCGGCTAGACCAAATGAAACACCTGCCGTATGACTCTTGAGATGCTGCAGAAGGAACCTGATATGGTTTGGATGTGGTTTGAGAATGCGCCTAGAAGGTTCATGTGCCAGAAGCTTGGTCTTCAGTGTGGCAGTGTTGAGAGGTGGTGGAACCTTTAAGAGGTGGAGCCTAAGGGGGAAGGATTAGGTCACTGGGGCATTGCCTGCAGAAGGTATCAATGTCATTCTCAAAGGAGCCTGGCTAGTTCCTACCAAGACTGGGTTATTATGAAAAGAGTAAAGCTGGCCCTTCAATCTCTCTCGTTCCCTGTCTCAATACGTGTCATGCTATGATGTAGGCCCTCACCAGAGCGGAGTAGACGCTACCACCACGCTTTCGGGCTTCCAAAACTGGGAGCTCAATAAACCTCATTACTTTATAGGTTATTCAGCCTTAGAATTTTGTAATAGCAACAGAAAAAAAAATGGACTAAGACAGACTGTTCTAATCTAAGGGATTACAGAACAGGAATAAAAGATCCTAGCCCTTCAGAACTTTATTTATTTATATATTTATTTATTTATGTATGTATGTATGTATTTATGTATGTATGTATGTATGTATGTATTGGGGATTGAACCCAGGGGCATTTTACCTCTGAGCTACTCCCCCAGCTCTATTTTATTTTTATTTTGAAACAGGATCTCCCTAAGATGATGAGAGTCTCACTCCTTGCTGA
>PVLC010017143.1:0-34320 GCA_004027655.1 Graphiurus murinus
CATGGGTCTGTGCAATAGCTCACTTGACCCAGCAATCCCCAAGACAATAAATTAACAGAAAAACAAATCACGAGTTAGTAGTATCCCTGTGCCACCTGCCAGGAACATGGCCATAACCTCTCTGGAGAGAGAAGCCCTGAATTGGGCTGCATGGTATTCTGACACATAACTGCACAGAAAATAAACTCACCAACCCAGGACCTTGCACATGCTAAGTGTGATCTGCAACTGAGCTACATCCCCAACTCCCCTGAAAAATTTTAACTCACAGAAAGTATTTTCATTATATTATGAATTTAAATTTAATTAAAATTATGAACCATTCATGTGAGGTAGAATACCCCTGGGAGGTGGAAGAGAGAGAGAGAGAGAGAGAGAGAGAGAGAGAGAGAGAGAGAGAGAGAGAGAGGATAGATAGATAGATAGATAGATAGATAGATAGATAGATAGATAGACAGACAGACAGACAACCTTCAACTTACACCCAAGCCTGGAACAACGTCTCAAAGAACTCAGAAGGCACCCTCCACTTAGGAGAAATAAGTATCACCCACAGGGACCAGGCAACACCAGCTGCCAAAGTTGGCCCCAGGGGCTTATGTGAACTTCCCACCTTTAGAGTCACTTCATTGGAGATCTTGCTACAGGTCCGTGGCTCCATTCAACCTATCCTGCCAGGAACTAGTGATCCATCGACTTTGTCCTTAAACAAGAACTTGGGTCCCTCAGAATATATGTGTCGTGTTTCTGGGTGAGCCTGAAGTACCCTGCATGTTTCCAAAGCATCCTTTGTTACCTGTACATTCTGGGTGGAGGAAATTATTTTTATAGGAAATAAAATTATTGCTATAGGAAATAGATTACAAGAAATCACAGAAAACACTTAATTAAAAAAAATAAATGCTTTAAGAGCAGTCTAGGTTCACAGCAAAATTGAGCAGAAAGGACCGAGATTTCCCATATCTGCCCTGGGCCCCTCCCACACACACTGCCTCCATTGTCAACATCCTCCACTGACACGTCATCATCACCCAGAGTTTATAGTTGACTTTAGGGTTCACTCTCCTTGTAGTGCATGCTATGGGTTCAGGCAAATGTCTAATGACGTGCATCCACCATGACAGTATCTTACAGAGCAGTTTCACTGCCCTCAAAATATCCTCTGTGCTCTGCAATCAGCCCTTCCTCCTCAACCCCAGGCACCTTCTGGTCTCTGGTCTGCCTTCATGCTTTTGCCTCTTCCAGAATGTCAAATGGCTGGACTCATATGGCACGCAGCCTTTTCAGATGGCCTCTTTCATTTAGCAATATGCATTTCTGGTGACTCTGTGTCTTTTTGTGGCTGGAGAGATTATTTCTTTTGATCACTGAATATTATTCCATTTTAAGAGGAGAGAAAACTCTGGGACCTTTTTTGTCCCACCTCAGGCTGCTGTAGATCTCACCTCCAACTGTCCCTTCTCCCCCATCTCTAATTATCTTAGCAACATAAATTCCTGAAGTTTAGCACACCATCAGGATGGACTGTTTGTCAGTCACATTAGAAGGGAAGAGTAGTGTCCTCCAAAGGTAGTTGACACACTTGTTTTTATCAGTTCCAGAGCCCTTTCTTCAAAACACAGTATCCATGGAAGTCCCAAATTGCAGAGGGGTAAAAGTGAGCCTGCTCAAGTCAAACCACATTGGAGGGCAGGGAAGAAGCCAGCCCTTAGCAAACCACATGTGCCTGTTCTCACAAAGGTCCCAGGGACAACTGGTGTCCCCCAAACATCTCCAGCTGCCTATCAATGACTGGCCATCAGGAATGCAAACCAAGGCTGATAAACTGGAATCAGGAGGGAAAGGACGGTCCTGGTGTGGGAACCATGCCCGCACAAGCATAGCAAAGGGCAGCAAGTCCCGAAGCCAAGCTGTGTCACAAGTACAGTGGCACATGTTGATCTCTTTAAATGTTGTGAGTCAGAAAAGAAGCCTAGGAGAGCAAGCATTTCTTATAAATGGAGTGACCATGACTTTATTAGACTCATGGCTGTGGACAAAGGTCACAGAGCATACATCTCTTTGAAATGGATTGACCATTATTTTGTTAGACTCGTAGCTGAGGAAAATGTTATATATGCAATAATTAACTCATAGGGATCTTAGAGTGACGGCCTGACCCCTTCACACTGCATATGAGGAAAGCAAAGCTCAGAATTAGGAAAACAACAGCACTTCCTGACACCCAGTCCAGTGTCTTTCTTCTCTACCCAAACTCCAACCCCTCTACTAAGATGTCAGCGTATCAAAGGAATATGGATAAAGTCGTTCCACTTAAGGCTTTTTCAATTTAGTTAATAAAATTCCCCTAAATATTTTAAATTGCACTTAACTTGTTTTTCTTTTAAAGTACTTCAGTTGTCTAACAATAACCAAAAGGAAAAATCCTAAGTATTTCAGTAAATCTCATAAATCTAGTAAATTAAGCTTATTCTAATTCTCTTAAACATTGACAAGCCTGGTAAAACAACAAACCTTCAACCTAACATTGCAAGTATAAATATCAAATTCCTTAATAATTAATGATTAATTTCTTAATTAATAAAATTAATTACATAAATAATTATGTAATTAATTACATTGATCTTATTAATTTTATTAATTACATTAATTTTATTAATAATAATTCTATCAGCAAGGCTCATCTGTTAGACATTCCAACATACTAAATCCCTACATCTATGTCATAAGCACTTATTCTATATGCCAAGATTACGCCTAAACTTGCAACAAAAATGGTAATCTATTGTTTGATGTGCTTTATTCCTTTTCTGTAATTCATTCAATTCTGAGATTTCATGAGACTGAAACAAAGCTGTCTACTGTAGAAACAAACATCACATCCCAAGCCAGGCGAGGCTGCTCCCCCAAGTGAATTGAGGTCCCCTCCCAGCTAGCTGATTGCTCTTCTGCCAGAAGTTTGGGGTGCACTGTGCAATCTGCATTTGTGGACATCCAGAGACATTTCTATGTCACTCATACTGCCTGTTTTGTAGTCTGTTGGTGGTCACTGTCCAATAGGAAAGCTCAACAGGAGTTCAGTTAAGCAACTTCTCCAAGCTCTATAGCTACTTAGATCAGGTGTCGTGCAGTCAACCCACCACCAGCCTGCTTCAATGTCAATCAACCTATGGACTCATTCCACTCTGTGTTCTTTGTGGTGCTCAAATGTGACAAGAGTACACAAACTTATTGCCCCCACCCCAATAAGTTCCCTGGACTCCTCACATCTCTGATTGTCACTCAAGCCTCAGTCAAGCCAGCTCTGAAGACCCAACACACAGTAGCAAATCTCCCAGTTTTATCTCATTCCCTAGAATGTATCACCATCTGAGCTGTATTTATTTATCATCTCTACAGCCTGAAACAAAGCTTTTTTAAATGCTCCAAGTGCACATGGTTTTGACTTCTCTCACTTAAATGAACATTAAATATAGCACTGAGCTCCCACTATTATCTATCCTGAATCTCTGGGAAAAAATTAAGGAATGACCATTCTAAGTATTAGAAATGACAAAAGCATATCTTTCTCTTAAGCATCTGCCAAGTTCACGCACTGAGATGTCCTCTGAGAAAATGAAAGATCTCCACCTGGACGAAAAATACCTACAACCAGAAACCAAGGAAGTGAACGGAGTCCTCATGACCAAGATGATAAGTGATAATTGGGACAAAATCTGGAATTTCCAGGCAAGGCCTGATGATCTCCTCATTGCAACCTACGCAAAGGCAGGTGGGTGTAAAGAAATGGCCGTAGGTGACAGAAACTTTAGCAAAACAATGACACAAGAAGTGGGCCTCTTAAATTTAAAAATGCAAGGGCTCCCCAAGGATGGCCCCTGGAAAACACAAAAACCAAATTTGAGCCAGGTGTGCAGGTAGACACCTGTAATTCCAGTACTTGGGAGACTGAGACAGGAGTTTTGAGAGTTCAAGGTCAGCCTCAGCAACTTAGCAAAGCCCTCCGTAACTTAGTGAGACCCTGTTGCAAAATAAAAACAAAATAGGGCTGAGGGTATAGCTTGGAGATAGAATGATCCTGGGTTCAATCCATGACTGAATAAATTACAAAATGATGTAAGAGCACAGAATCTGAGAAACAGCATGGAAGTTCTTGTAGTAAGTCTTGCCAGCCCAGGCATTCCACTTTCTATGCTGGGTTCTCCTGTAATGAAGTGCAGCCCCTGTCTCTGAGAAGTTCCTCCTAGGGGGGAGTAGATGTGAAACTGAGTGCTTTCAACCAAATAGACAAAGTGCTGAGAGATCTAGGTCCAAAACCGACCTGAGTATGGTGATGCAGGTCTGGGAGACAGGAGGTGATATTTAACAGAACTGTACAAAATGAAGAGGAGTTTGTGGGGAAAGCAAGGATCAGGAAAGACAATGGGTTTTTACAAGGTGAAAAAAATTTAAATTAAAAATAGGAAACATCGCCACCAGGGAATCCTGTGATAAAATGACTGATGATCCACTCGCATTCTATAGTTACAGTTTCATGCAGTGCAACGAGTGACATAAAGGACGTTAAGTTCTAATCAATATGGAAAAGCCTCTCAGTGACCATTCGACTCAACATGAAAATCATTAGACATCCATAACCACAAAGATTTGTATTTCATCAAAGATCTTGGGAACCTGTTTCTTTCCTCACTGAACTTCCTCCTTAGGCTCACTTGGTTCTCACCAGCATCTGCTGGCCAGAGCTTGCTTAGCAAACTAAGGGAGGGGATTCTTCCTTGATCCTTGGTCTTTCCTGTTTGCACTGAAAACTTCTCTTGCCTAGATCTGAACTTAAACCTATCTTGCTTCTCGAAATAGAAAGTTCAATGCAGCTCACTTTGAAGATTATGCAGTCAGCCACAAGGCCAATGACCCAAACACACTCTCTCTCTCTCTCTCTCTCTCTCTCTCTCTCTCTCTCTCTCTCTCTCTCACCCTCCCTCCCTTCATGTCTTTCGCCACATCTCAACCTCCTGTGGGCCTGACTTAGGTAGGCTTCCCAAGATGGAGTGAGTGTGCCTGCCATTTTATCTCTTGACATTTCCCAATCTGGCCTGCTATGCCTCTTTAATGGAGGTACACTTCCATTTCTACTTTGGATCTTCATTCCAAACCTACCACATTTCTCCCCAATTGAACCTTGCTGACCTCTCCGCAGTAAGTCAGCCTTCCTCCTCTGACCTCCCCTAGCACTTTGCATTTCTTGATGGCCCTTCCCTCACACAGGTAGCTGTGCATGTATCTCAGGTATCAGTTAGCGCCAAGTTTGCCTGCAACTCAGAGACACCTGAAGTAGTAAAGAAGAGAATAGATAGATATTCAGGACTCTACTGTGGCCCAGATTTTTGCCTACTTTATATGTCCATTTAAATTCCTCTTCTGTAACAGAATTCAGTTTGGCGGCAAGTATCAGAAAACTCAAAATAACATAAAATAAAAAGTAGTCTGTATGTTGGTAGTCCAGGGTTTGAAATGGTGTCCACAATCGTCATCAGCCACATTCGATACAACTAACTTTCTACTCCATCATCTTCAATTGTAGCTTTCGATTTTTATGGTCCAATATGGCTGCTGGGGCTCCAGTCATCTTATGCACAGTATAAACCCCAGCAAAAGGGTAGGGAGGGAGCTGTTCTTTTAAGGCGACTTCCCAGAATTAGCGATCTGGTTATATGTAGATGCAAGAAAGACTGAAAAAAAAAATGTAGCTTTCTACAGAAGCAGCTGTATGTCCCTCTAAAATTAGAGGATCATTTCATTGTAAAGAGAAAAATGAATGGTAGCAAGACAAGAAGTAGTCTCTGTCAAATCTCCTCAAAAATGGTCATATGCTTGTTAGAGCAGGTACATTGGCTAATTCATCTTTATAGCTTCCTACATTCGTTTGGTTTGGCTAATTCACCTTTATAGCTTCCTACATTCGTTTGGTTCAATATTTATTCCATCAAGCTGTGTCTATCACATGCAATGCCCCATGCTAAGTACTAAGGATAAAGAGAACAGAAGGTGTTGCCAAGACCTGGGCATGGTGGCACAAGCTTCTAATCCCAGTACTTGGGAGGCTGAGACTGGAGGATCCAGGTCCTTGGCCAGCCTCACCGAGTAGCTGAGACTGGCCGCAACTTAGTGAGAACCTGTTTCAAAATAAAGAATAAAAGATAGAACTAGAGGTGTAGCTCGGAGGTAGAATGGCCCTGGATTCAATCTCCAGTACCTTAAATAAATAAATAAATAAATAAATAAATAAATAAATAAATAAATAAATAAAATAAAAATTAAAAGGTGTGGCAAATAATAATATATTATAAGCAGATCACAACTATCGGGGCCACGGGCCTCTCAACCGTGAGGTCCCCAAAAGACGATAACTGAACGTTGCTGGCTCAAACTTCTCTTTATTATACCTCTCTCTCCCTATCTTGGATCGAGGACGCTACCCAAGCAGTAATAGTAACCATTCTCTTAACCCTGACAGTAACCGTCTCTCTAACGGCAATTGCTTCTCTCACCCCACTCTCGTTCTCCGTAACCGTTCTTCGCAATAGTAGTAGTCCAACCTCCATTCAACAACCTACGCCTCCAGCAACTCACCATCCACCAACCCATCATCCACCAGCAACCAACCAACCTCTCCCCCCAAAACCTCTCTCTCCCAAAAACCTCTCTTCCCAAAATCTCCCTTCCCAAAACCTCTCTCTCCAAAAACCTCCCTCTCCCGCAGGAGGTGGAGGCTCTTAAAGCCTCGCAGGGCCTGAGTCAAGAGGTGCCCACATACAGCTCTCACCTGGGCAGGCCACGGGCTGGGCGTGCTGGTGCATGAGCTCTAGCGTGGGGCAGCCCTAGGATGTTACCACCTGCAGCCGCTCCTGGCACTCTGCCAGGCACCATCTAGAGGCGAGGTCTCTCCAGCCGGGCTAAGACCCCAAGACACAACAATGACACAGGGGGCCATGAGTGCTGGTAGGAAGGGTCCCATCCACTCTGAGTGGCACAAGGAGGAGGCACCAGGTGAGATGGTTCTGCTCAATATCAACCAATATGCAGTTAATCAAATATATGAATAAGAAAGGAAGTCAAATCACATTGGGCCACAAATGGGTAGAGTTGAGAATAACTGCTGCTTCTAGGCACAACCTGGACACAGGAGATCGTGGACATGATCCAAAATGATGGGGATGTGCAGAAGTGCCAGCGAGCCAACACCTTTGACCGGCAACCTTTCCTAGAGTGGACTTTGCCTCCACCCCTCAACTCGGGTAAGTCGGCCCAACTGGGACCCAGGAAGTTATAACCAGTGTGTAGCATCAGTCTTCACCTGAAAGGAAAATAACTTCTACAATCGGCCTTCTATAAAATATCTCCAACCAGACCTGGGAAGGAATTTGAAGGCAGGACAGGTCCAAACAAATAGGGGAAGATGACTCCCAAATTCCTTTTCTAAAATATGTGACTTGGCAGCATCTGACAGCACCTTTCTTACTGCAGCTTGAGCATGTGAGTGTGACCATGGATGCATAACTCAGTGAAAGCAGGCACCATAGTTTGGAACCTAAGTGTTTCCCCAGTGTGCATGTAGCAAAAGCTTGTTCCCAGGAGGTACAAGTGCAGGTGGTAGAGCCGTCAGGAGGCAGGACATAATGGAAGGTGCTTAGATCATTGGGAGTGTGCTTTCAAAGGAGTGGGACCCAAGCCCTTTTGTACCTGTCTTTCACCTCCTGGCCACAGGTGAGTGATTTTGCTCTAGCACAGGCCCAAAGCAATAGGGTCAAATGATCAAACCTCCAAAACTGTGAGCTAAAAGGAACCTTTTGTCTTTATAAGTTGATTATCTCAGGTACTTGTTATAGTGATGGAAAGCTGACTAACACAGCCAGATTGATGACCCATAGCACTCACTGATTAAAAACTGTATTTCTTGGTATATAGACAACGAAATATTGTTCAGCCATTAAAATAAACGTGTGTAATTCTGCGGTTTGAAGCAACATGGACAGAATGGAAGGGCATGTTAAGTAAAATAAGCCAAATACAGAAAAACAAGTAGTGCATGTTTCTGTTCTTATAAGGAAGTCAAAAAGTTGGTTTTATAAAAACAGTAAAATAAAAGTCACTAGGAACTAGTAAAGGGGCTAGAAGAAATTCAAATAACAAATATCAAAATACAATTACACAGAAGGAATAACCTATATTATTCTATAGCACAATAGGTTGACTATAGTTTACCACAATTTTATTATATATTTTATACTGAAGTAGAAAAGAGTTCAAAGTTTCCCAATATAAATAAATGATTAGTGTTACAAAGGTGGAAGTGCTAATTATTTGACTTGATGATTACACATTATATATATATATATATATATATATATATTAAATTATCAAACTGTGTCCCATAAATATGTAGAATTACGATTAAATTAATCCTTATTTCTGGTATTATTTTTTCTTTTATTTCTTCCTTGAGTTCAATAAAAATCACTTTTCATGTTTTTGTTCTTTCTTTCCATTTCTGCTCTTAGTATTGTGTTTCTTACTAGACTATTTCTTAATTCCCAATTGTTGTTTGAGAATGTTGAAGATGGTGTGAGATGTTGTGTTATAATTTTTTGGCTGTTTAGTTGATTTGCGGAGGTTAAATTGGCTATATTCTTTCTAACTTTTATAGTAGTTGGTATCCATAAAGTCAGCTCTTTTTCTATTTACATTAGTTTCACAGACCTAGTCCTAGTTGGAAAGCACGCTCTTCCATCAGCATTGCTCTCTTCTGTGGGGTTTTATTTATGGATAGTATTGGTGAAGGGAGGAGAAGGAACTTGTGAGCTGTGCTTTTCTCTCATTTCCATGTGATGTTAATTTCCTCCCTCATGCTTCCTTCTTCCCCTTCTCTGCCATTTTCTGAAGGAATAACTCCCCTTGTTTATATATCTGGTTATTTATCCGAGGCCATGTTCTTCAAAGCTACCATTTCTGCTTTGGGGTTTGGCGCAGTGCTTGCCAGTCCAGCCTGTACTCAGTGTTTTAGCACTTGGCATTGGTCTTTCTATTTTCAGGAATGGTTTTGTCTGTGCTTTATCCCAGCTTTCCTCACCTTGCTTCTCTATTGTTTTTCAAATAACTTCACTTCTATTACTCTCCACACCCACACTGACTGATTTCCTATCAAGGCTCTCACATTTGCTAATTTATAAAAAAAGACTTGATCACTATAAAGCTCTTTTTTTCTGCGAAAAATATATCCCAGATACAGAGCTCAAGAGAGCTCAAGGCTGGTGCACAACAGGAACTGCTGTGTTTCTTGGTCATGAATGTAAAAGCCAAAAGAAAGGCTGAAGTTGTAGACAGAACTTTCAGTGCTTAGAGCTGCCCTAATAACCTCGTCCCTTAAAAGGAACATCAGCTCTCTTCCATCTTCCTGTCTTCTACTTCCCATTGCAGTAATAGAAAAATCCAAGGAACCAAACACCCAATCTTGTTCTCATTAAACTGAAACCTCCCAAAGCCTCTTTCTCAGCCCACAAAAGTACACACCAATTTCCAATAGAGAAGCGGAGGTTGTTGCTTCCAGAGTTTGCTGTATCTCATTAGTGCTTTCCTCTGCCAGAATGAACAAAAAGCTTTCATCGGGAGGGAAATTTAGACATCTACAACCATTCTTTTAGTTGTAGAGAAAATTATTGGGTCAATCTGATTCCCAGTGTTTGACATAACACCATTGGATCCATGTATCTGATGAGAAATGTTTGGCTGATTGGTGTGGCCTTATTTCCCAGGTCTGGATCTGGCCAACAAAATGCCTTCTCCCAGAACTATGAAGACTCATCTACCTGTTCAGCTGATACCACCTTCCTTCTGGAAAGAAAACTCAAAGGTAACTATTGATCAGCTTAGCCAAAGAATGTCTCTATCTAAGTAGCAACAAGCAAAAGTGGAAAGAATAATAACCAGAAAACTGCAGGAAAAATGGTGGTTTCACACCACCTTCCCACACACTCCATTCTGGATCCACCTTTCCTTCAAAGTGATATTTCTGGGCACATACTGGGAGGATTCCAGGAAAATTATTCTGTTTGTCTGTCAACTAAGCCACATTCAAAAGAGCCATCAATGAAACAGAGCAAGCATTTCCTGGGAAAATTTGTTGGTATCTTAGTTTAAATTGTCACTGGTATCTTAGTTTAAATTGTCACTGGTATCTTAGTTTAAATTGTCACTGGTATTTTAGTTTAAATTGTCACTGGTATCTTAGTTTGGGTCCTGTGAGAAGTAGGGGCCAAGGAAGAGTTAGATAGGAAAGAGATCTACTTAGAGAAAAACTCATATGGGAAAAGGTGGAGCAAGACAAAGAACTATGGAGCCGTTAGGTCATCATGCAGCCCTAACCCCTGTGGGAGAGACAAGGAAGAAGTGCTGTGGACTCAGACTGGAGTGCTCCTGGAGCCAGACTCAGCTCATGTGAGTCCTCCAGGCAAAACCAATCATCACAGAGTCTCTGATTGCCTTGTATCCCTGCTGTGCTCAATCTCTAGCCAAAAGCAGCCATTTGGAATTTGGCTTTACAAGGAACATGACAGTGGCTTCATAGGACAGCTGCTGAGTTGGGTATGATGGCAAAAGTCTATAATCCCAGTACATGGGAGGCTGAGACAAGAGGATTGCAGGTTCGAGACTAGCCTTAGCAACTTAGTGAGACTCTCAGTATCCTAGGGAGATGATATTTCAAAACAAAAATAAAAAGGGCTAGCAGTGTAGCTCAGACATAGGATGACCATGGGTTCACTCCTAGTAACACACACACACACACACACACACACACATACACACACAGTATAGCAGTTGAGGCCATCTCTGAATTACATCATCTCTCAATTACATCTCCACAGTGAGAGATCTAAATGGTCCATACTCATCTGGTGACTCCAATGAGGTCATGTCCACCTTGGTGTCCAAAACTTCATCTTCTTCCTTTCAAGATGAAAAATCTGAATTTTCAGTAATGTAGAAATTTGAACTACCCTGAGAGAGAACTTATCTCATATATCAAGCTCCCAAGTAATATATGATATCTCCATTTCCCTTGTTTAAAATTTGTTCTTGCAAGTTGGCATGGTGGTACATGCCTATAATCCCAGTACTTGGGAGACTGACACAGAAGAATCACAGGTTCAACTTAGCAAAACATTCAAGTATCCTAGCGAGATCTTGTTTCAAAATGAAAATGAAAAAGTCTGAAGGTGTAGTTCAGATAGAATGCTCCTGAATTCAATAGTTGGTATCAAAAAAAGAGAAACTTTTTAATTCAGATTCTATAAATACAGTGTCCATTGAATCATCTAATTCTTGTGTTTCCTTTGTATATCCACTTCATCAATGAGTCTTAAAATTAATGAAATGCAGAATATAAACCAAATAGCAACTTAAAATTTGCAAGAAAATGCATACCATGTGGCAGAATCATATGCTCAGACCAGCTGTCCTAGTGCATCTTCTCCTTGTAAGCCTTCTGCTAAAGCCTTCTAAAAGAGTGAGTTAAAGTTTAGAGTCAGGTAGCCAAAACAACTACAGACTCTTTCATATTGTGGAATGAACTCCAAAAGGAAATTTTAGTAACTAGGTCTGTTTCAGCAGGATACTCTCTCTTCAGTCCAGTGCTAGAGGCATAATGCAAATGATTGCTTCTGGTTCTCTTTTTTTTCTGGGTTTTCATAATGCTCCAACTCTTTATCTTAGCCATCTCCTCTCTTCAAGTTACAATAAAACTGAATAGTCTTTTATGATTTATTGGTGCATGGTAATTATCCATCATCCTCCAGTATAGAGTGATAAGAATATACATGCACACAATACTTGGTGTATTTCCCTCTGGACCCCACCCTCCTCTCCTCCGACTTTCCTGTACAAGTCATTGAGATTGGCATTGGTGATTTCATGTGTATACATGGCGTTATTTAAACTGTCACCTTCTTTATGTCTCTACTCCCCCTTTTCCCTCTGGTTCTCCCCCACCATCATTCATTGAAGAGTCTACTCCTTTATCTGAAGTCTTTTTGTTTCCCAATTTTCATCGAGCTTCCACATATGAGGGAAATCATACAACTACTCACTTTCTGAGACTGGCTAATCTTGCTTAGCATAGTATTCTCAAGTTCCACCCATTTTCCTGCAAATCACATAATTTTCTGTGTATCAAAATGCTATCTCATTATTGGTTTGTTTCCTTGAGATTAAGCCCAGGTCCCTATGACTTGTGAAAACTTCTTGGTTTCTTCCCACAGATAGATAATTGCATCCATGTCATTTTAGCTGCTCAAGAACCCAGTATTATTTCCAGATACTGTAGACTTAGTGTCAGAATACCTACTAAGACTAGGTAAGTCATCATACAATCACTTTTTTGTAAAACAACATCTACTAAATAATGTGAAAATCTCAATGACACCACCTCCATATATTCAAGTAGATTTGTGGATTATTTGAGTAGAAAATGATTTAGAATGCTAATTCAAAGCTTTTCATTTTATGATGATATGGTAGGCTGAACAATGGTTGCCCAAAGATGTCTACATCCTAATCAACAGAACCTTGGAATGTTACTTGTGACTAAATTAAGAATTTTAAGACAGGGTGATGATCCTGGATTATGTGGACACTAGATATCATCACAAGTGTCTTTATAAAAGGAAAGCAAGCTGATCAAAGGAGAAAATAGTTCTGACAACTGAAGAAAGAAGTAGAGTAATTCTAGGAAGGTGAGAAGAACCAAGAAAAGCAGTGGCCTCCAGATGTTAAAAACAAGAAAACGAATTCTTCCCTGAGGCCACAACATCCTTTTCCCCTTGACTATAGCTTGTGAAATCCTGTCTTATAAAAGATTAGACCTCTATTGTTTTAAGCCATTATATTTGTGGTAATTTGTTGCAGTAGCAATTGGAAACTAATACAGATCAGCAGACTCTGGGATCTTTCAATCTTATCAATGACTGAAAAGTAGGAATGATAGTTGATCTGTAAAGCTGGACTCCATCTTGTAGAGCTCACTGATCTAGGTCTTTTTGTCTTATAACCTAGTTAGATTCCCTGCTTAGCAAAATCCAGGGAGGACCTCCATTATCATACTGACAAATACCATGACACTTATGGTTACCCTATGGTCTAAGTGTCAAACCCCCTTCCCAATTTAAATATTGACCCTGAGGCAATGGCATGGGAAGTAGGAGCTTGGAAAAGTGATCAAGTCATGAGGATGGAGTCCTTATGAATGTGATTACGACCCTTATAAAACACAGCCATCTATGAGGAAGTTGGCTCTCAACAGAAGCCAAATTTGCTGATACTTTTGTCTTAAGTTTCTCTAGACTCTATACCTTAGAACAGGTTTCAATCTGTAAGGCAACTAGTCTAAAGTGTTCCGTTAGAGCAGGTAGAAAGAACCAGAACACCATGCAAGTCCACCATATTCTCCAAGTTAGAGTAACTACAATGTTTATCATGCAATCCAGGACACTTCTAGGATTAAAAAGGGGGCTCTTATAATAATTCTAAGACAACAGTTATAAACCCAGAACTTAAATCATGGAAAGAATATGCACATTCCAGTACTCCAATGGGACAATCCTAAATTCTACAAAAAGGCTTTCTAAGAACATGGGCCTCTGGTAATTTTTCTGTCTTGATTTCTCTGCCTCTCACTCCATTGGCTTGCTGATTTCAGATTATCTATGTGGCCAGAAATGCCAAGGACTGTCTGGTTTCCTACTACCATTTCTCAAGAATGAATTCAATGGTACCTGACCCTGGTACATGGGAGGAATATATTGAGACATTCAAAGATGGAAAAGGTAAGTGAAAGGAAACTGGGCTAGTATTTCCTTACTCACTTATCTATTGACATCAGAAAAGAACATACTTTGTTGAAAGATTGTATCCTTTAAGGTCCTTCAAGGAAGTAGATGGCACACTCAACCTAGGTCCTCTGAGAGGTTTCAACAAACAGACTCTTTACAAAGATATAGGCAGGGTTTAGGAAAACCAAAAACGACTAGTATAGTATCTGGGGGGAACAGCACCCCTCTGAAGATAGGATAAGTCCCCTTGACGGGAGTTGAGGCCCTTGGTGGGGAGAGAAGTCAACCACTGTGAGCCAATAGGGAAGGCATCAAGGAAACAAAAACAGACTCCTCCCTCTCCCCTTGCCTCCAAAAGCCTCCCATTGCCTGATGCAGCAAATTCCACCTGTAAGCCTGAGGGCAAAGGAGCCACTGTCCCAGTCTCTGCAGGTCAACTTGCAGGGCACTAGACAGAGTATAAGAGGATGGAAGGTGAGTCGGTAGGGCCAACAAAAGACACCCAGCACACCTGGCACCATCTCATTTACCACCCCAGAGAGCAAAGTTCTAAAGACTGGGTAATTGTAGATTTTTCAAAGTGAAAGTCTTTTCAAACTCAACCTGATAGAAACAATATTTATTGCCCTGTACCCCATGTGCTGATGCAAAGGAAACAAAGATTTCTTCATCTCTGATCATAATGCAATCTTTCATGGAGAAGAAACTTCAAATCTAACCAGGGAATTCAGAATAAATTTTTTTAATCATCTCACTAAATACTTTAAAAAAATCCTGTCTTCTGCAAATACAAATTTTGTTCAGGATCTCTGTATTTTGGTGTAGCTATTAAATTCCCTCTTTTATTTGAGACACTCATGCTCAGATGAGAAATTTTCAGCTGACATTGACATCTTATCTTTCTCCTCGCCAGTGCTGTGGGGCTCCTGGTATGACCACGTAAAGGGATGGTGGGATGTGAAGGACCAGCACCGCATTCTCTACCTCTTCTATGAGGACATGAAGGAGGTGAGGAGCAGTGTGATCCCTGTCACATCCTCCCACGACTGCCAATGTGACAATCCCAACTAGGACCCTGGTACTTGGGCTTGCCCACAGAAGAACCTCTCCATGATGCTGTCTCCAATAAGCTCAAACCACTTCTTTTGACTTCTCAGCTTTCTTTGCTTCAGCTCACAGTTTCCAGAAAATTCTTCTTAGAAAATAGCATGTGCTTTATAGTCAAATCAACTTGTTGGGTCCTGATGCACATGAATCTTGTTTCTTTACCTACAAAATGGTATCATGTCTATCTTACCAGGTCATTAGACAGATTATTGCACAATCTGATTTGTAAAGTACATACAGTTGTGTTCAAGAAACGCAGCTATTGCTTCCCTCCTCCATACCCCAACCCCCATGACTAACTGAAAGTTACTCCATATAAACATTGGCAGGATTCGCAACACTTGGTGTGACAGTAAACTGGTTTCTTCATTTTGTTGTGAATGGATGGCATCACAGATTCATGCTGTAGATTCATATTACAAAATTACCTCCTATACCAATGCTGGAAGTCCTCTGAGATTTAATCAACAGCTACAACTCCTTCTCTTTTTGCATCTCCTCTATCAGAAAGAAGTGAAGAACAAGGGTTTACATTTCTGGGTGAACTGGGATCCTTTTATTCATCCTCTTATTGGCCTTCTGTTAAACTCACAGAACACATTTTTCCATCTCCTGTAGCCCAGGTACTAGAGTTAGTCATACTAACCAAATATCATCACTCCTTCCTACTACTTTCCCTGATCGCCCCAGAGGATGCCCTTACTCCTCCCTACCAGATCTCCTGGTCTTCCTGATGAAGGAAGCATGTACATTTTCTGCCAGGAATTGTAGGTGGCCACCTTGCACTTGATTCCCCTCCTGCAAGGCAATCTCTTTGATGGCAGGAACAGTCTTGATCTCTGTGTTGTCACCGAATCTGGGGCAGTATACCTTACACTGATATCACTTGAGATATTATTTGTTGAATATGTGTAAACTGATCCCTTAACACATCCCTCCCCAATACCATTTTTCTAAACAGAACATCATCTCTAATAAAATATCCAAAATATTTGTTTTGTTTGACTGTTTCCACATACAGGACCCAAAGAGGGAAATTAAGAAGATATTGAAGTTTCTGGAGAAAGAAATTACAGAGGAAGTTCTGGATAAAATCATCTATCACACCTCCTTTGATGTGATGAAGGGAAACCCAATGGCTAACTATACCACTTTGCCTACCTGCATCATGGACCACTCCATCTCTCCTTTTATGAGGAAAGGTAGATGAGATTTATATCCTCAGATGCCAAAGTAGACTCTGGTCCTTATGGTCTGCTTAGGTTTCCAACTGATGTCTCATGCCTGTTGTTGCTTCTTGCCAGCAGCAATTGTCCTCTTTCTTCCCATCCTGTGCACTACTTAGGGTGCACACTCACTTCTCCCTGCACTTCTACAGCAATCACTGAGATTTTGCCTTGTTTCAGGGATGCCTGGGGACTGGAAGAACCATTTTACTGTGGCTCAAAATGAAGAATTTGACAGGGACTACGAGAAGAAGATGGCAGGGAGCACAGTGACCTTCCGCACAGAAATCTGAGAACAGGTGGAGTGAGGGGTCTGTCTCAGACTTTTTCACTAGACTTTACCCATTTGAGATTCATGTTCAAGAACATTTTAAAAAGACACTCTTCCTCGAATACTGTACTGTTCCATACCATCTGTAGATCCTGTACCACTCAAATAATATTCCATCAAAATATAATCAAAATCTGGGTACACCATTTTTAAATAAGTTACATGACCCTTCATGTTGACACATGACAATATATTCACCTCTACTAAGAGTATATTTACTAAGATGGAATAAGTTCAACTTAACTCCATCACTAGTCTACAATTATCTGGTTCCCCAGAGGTAAAATTCATGAAAAGAGACAAAGAAAGAAAGAGGGAGAGGGAGAGGGAGAGGGAGAGAGAATGAATGGTGGACAGAGAAGGAAATAAATAAAGAAATTTAACAGAAGGAAAAGTGGACACAAAAAGTGAAGAGAATGAGAAGTGAACATTAGGGAGAAACTGTGAATAAATAGCTCTTACTCTTACCAGTCACCTTGGTCTGTTTTGTGCTGCTGTAACAGAATACATGGACACGTTGTAAAGAACAGGGATTTTTTTCTTATAATTCAGAAGACTAGGAAGTTCAAAGTCAAAGGGCCTACAGCAGCCAGAGCCTTCTTGTTACATCATCTGATGGTGGAAGGTGGAAAGGCAGGGGAAGGGAGTCAGAAAATCCATCCTTTTATTAGGAACCCACTCCCAAGCTTCTCATCCCACAATGGTGACATTGACCCATCCACACAGCAGAGCCCTCATGACTTAACCACCTCTTATGAGGCTTCGCCTCTCATGATGTTGCAATGGGGGTTAAGTTTCTAACACACCCACTTTAGGGACACTTTCAAACAATAACAATGATCAAGAATGAGAGACAGATATGACCCAACTCTTAGAGATACTGGATTATCAGGTACAAAGGATACCATCAAGAGTGGGATCCAATGAGATGGCTCTGACTTGGGCAGACTCAGCCTGAGATGGTTCCAAGACCAAAGAGAAATGTCACTGTAGGGCAATGAAGCAAGTGATGAGTAGCACGTGATAAGCAAGAAACTCAACACACTTCTATGAAGAACACAAAACTGGAAAGCACAGAGAGTTGTATAGTTCAGGACTACATAGAAAGAGAAGCTTTAAGTAAGTTCAAGGAAAAATAAAATGTTCAGTCCTCATGCATTTTAAGAAAACTTGAATCTCACTTCTTAGCCAGGAGGATCACTTTTTATATCTTTTATTCAAGGACCCTTAGCAAAATTCTCAGATCAGCTACACATGCATTCTTGTTCTGTCTCCTCTTCCTTTTATTAAAACCTGCCACAGGAAAGTGTCTGCCATTGTTTTCACAAGTTATGCAAAGATTAGTGCATTATTTTAAAGGAATGGGAATAAGGTGCATTTTGTGGAAGCGTGATTTCCTGTACTACTAAAACATATGATACAGAAAACTATCTCCTCCACCCAGTGACAACATAAGCCCTATTTGTGTTCTTTTCTCTTTCTGCTTTCTCAGGGGAGCAGGCAAATATTTAACCACAGGACAAGCCCATACTGCAGTATTTACACAGTGTAGAACGGCAAAGAGGAAAGCTATGGAAAACTCAGCCAACATGATTACATCACAAATTTTTGTCAGTGAACATAAAACTCCAGAGTCCATCATGATTTTAACCAGGAGGCCACTTGCTGCCTCCCTGAACTCCAAGGTGAACATCCCCAACCATCAGCCGCAGCATCAAGGGCAATAATAATTCCTATCTAAGTTTTTCTGGTCAGATATTTTGGTCACAGCAGTGAAAAGCTGACTGATACAAAGTGTAATGTAAATTGCTGTTATACTGTATTGTTTAAGGAATAGTGACAAGAAAAAAGTCAGTCCATGTTTAGTGTGGACACAATTTGCTTTGCTAGCATTTTTATTCCATGGTTAATTGAATCTGAAGATGCAGAAACTATGAATAAAGAGGGGAAGGTGTACCTACTTTCACAACCCATTTCATTTTCCTTTTGACTTCAGCAGATTTTTACCAGTGGAGTAATCCAAACCTTCATCCCAAAGAGTCTAAGTCACTAGTAGTCCTGTCTGAACTGAATTGTGATACTTTTCCATGGACTTCCACATCATAATATTAAGAGATACCCATTCCCATTTATGTTCACAGGAGAATACTAAGAGATACAGCAAGGAGTCTCTTGTATTCTAGACAGGCTCTTTCTGGCCTCCACTGTAGAGTATGGGGTCACAGCAATTCAGGACACTGTGTCATGTAGCTTACTTGCACCTTCAGGGCCCCCTCAGTCCAATCATGTGTCTACCTCTTCCACTTGAAGGCTGAATGCTGCTCTGCACACTCAACTTTGTAGCTTGGCATGTCATGTTACGCCAGTTTGTAATGGGCAGCTCGGGTCACACGGTAGTTATACATTCAGTCTCCATGAAAGCCCAGTAGCAGGCCAAGCCCTGTCTCTCACAATGAGACATCCTATGAAGAGAATGACAGGGACTTGCTCCATAATTCTACAGAGTTCTGCCTAAGATAAAGCAGACCTAAGATAAAACTCCATTGATCACATGACCCCATTCATCCCCTATTCTGATTGGTGTAACACAGTGACATTTTGGGTCTCCTGAGATTAGTGTAAGTTCAGAGCCCATGTGTTCTCCAAAAGCTCTGATTATTTCCTTTTCTTCATGTAGAGATATCCTGGTGAAAGATCATAGGCCCCATTGAGGAAGCCTGGGAGAAAGATTATGTAAGTTTTGATAGTATGCCAGGGTCTTTCTCCCAAGACCTGGCCTCCCTCTCATTCAAAGCATTGTGGATCTATAAACAGGCTCAAGGCTACAAACTGACCAAGGGACCATGAGTCTCTGTTCTTATGATTCTGGTTTTATTCGTTTGACCTAGAACATTTCTGCTTATAAAGAACAAGTAAGAATTTAGTAGACTTTCTATCTATTGCATTTCTGGAACACCGCGATCAATTAGCCAACACCATAAGTCTACATGGTCAGGTTATTCTGATAGCTGCTTTGACTTTGCTCTCTGTTATGTAATCACAACCTCATGACCTTGTAGGGAGTACCTGAAGCTTGGCCCCTGGAGGCCTGGTGTCCAGTCATTATCATAAAATTCAGGTTTCTCAATTCAGTGGCCGCAGTTTCCACTATAATGTCTTGTCTACACAGGAAAGCAATTGTCAAGCTCTTCAAGAATGCTGGAGCGACTCTCACACATCTCTTTCTCTCAGTGGCTGTTCAAGATCTATTTTCTGAACTCTCAAGCGTAGGTGACTGGGTCTTAACGGAGGTAAATAGGAGTAGATGACATCATGAGGGTAAAGTCCCCAAAACGGAATTAGTGGCTTTTTAAAAAGAAGATTCTATTTCCCCACTTCCCCACCAATATCCATTATTATTTGTGTTCTTGATACTTGCCATTCTAACAGAAGTTAATGAAATCTCAATGTTGTTTTTATTTGCATTTCCCTGATTGCTAATAATGTTGAGCATTTTCTCACATATTTATTGACCTTTTGTATTTCTTCTTTTGAGAAGTGTCTATTCAGATCTATTGTCCATTTTAATTGTATTGTTTGTTGTTTTGTTTGTTGTGTTAGAGTTTTTAAGATCTTCATATAGTTGAGATATTCATCCTCATCAGAGGAGTAGCTGGCAAAGATTTTCTCCCATTCCGTAGGCCCTCTCTTCTGACTCTTGATGATTTCCTTTGCTGCAGAGAAGCTTCTTCATCTGATGCCATCCCATTTAGTGATTTTTGGTTTTATTTCCTGGGCTTTAGGGGTCTTATTGAGGAAGTATCTACAGTGTCTATATGTTGGAGAATTGTTCCTATGCCCTCTTCTAGTAGTTGCAAGGTCTCTAGTCTAATTTCTAGGTCATTTATCTATCTTGAGTTGACTCTTGTACAGGGTGAGAGATTGTGGTTTAATTCCATTGTTCTATATATGGTTAACCAGTTTTCCCAGCACCATTTGTTGAAAAGGTAATCTTTTCTCCAGCATAATGTTCCGAGCCTGCTTGTCAAGGATCAAGTGGCTATAGGTATAAGGATTTGTTTCTGTATCTTTCCTTCTATTCCACTGATCTATGTAGCTCTTTTGTGCCAATAGCACCCTGTTTTATTACTATAGCTTTGTAATATAGTTTGAAATCAACTATTGTGATAACTCTGGAATGGTTTTTGGTGATAAAAATTGCTTTAAATGAGAAATGTGTGCATATATGCCTTTATCAGCTTGCACTTTAAAAAGATGTATGATTACAATGCACTAATTAATAAAAATAAATAAATAAAAATTAAAAAAAGAATTGCTTTGCCTATTCTGGGTGTTTGGTTTTTCCACATTTTTAGAATTGTTGTTGTTGTTGTTGTTGTTGTTGTTTTCTGTGAAGAATGATACTGGTATTTTAATAGGGATTGCACTGAACCTGTATATTGTTTTTTGTACTATGGCCAATTTGATGATGTTTATACTGTCTCTCCAAGAACATGGAAGGTCTTTCCATATTCTAAGGTCTTCTTCAGATTTTTTCTCCAGTGTTCCAAATTTTTGTTACCTCCTTGGTTAAATTTATGACTAATTTCTTCCTTTTGAAGCTATCATGAATGGAATTGCTTTCCATATTTCTTTTTCAAATGAATTGATGGTTGGTGTATAGAAAAGCTATGGATTTTTGTAAGTTGACTTTTTATCTGGTTACTCTACTGAATTTGCTTAATAGCTCTAGAAGTGTTTTACTTGATTTTTTTGGGTCTTCAAGTATAATATCATGTCATCCATGAATAGAGATAATTTTACTTCTTTCACTATTTGTATCCCTTTAATTTCTTTTTTTGCCTTATTGCAAATTAGTACCAATTCTATGGAGATCAGAATTGAAGTTCCTTCAAAGACTGGGGATGAAGGCATCTTCTGACCCAGTCATACCACTTTTGGAGATCTTCCCAAAGGATCTGAAATCAGATTATATAGGAGTACATACATTTCCATATTTATAGCAGTACAATTCACAATAGGCACACTATGAAACAAGCTTATGTGTCAATCAATAGATGAATAGATTAGAAAATTATGGTATATACACATAACGGAATTTTACTCAGTAATAAAAAAGAACAAAATTGCTCCATTTGCAGGAAAATGGATGGAACTTGAAGATATTAAGCTAAGTAAGATTAGCCAGTCAGAGAAAGCATCATATGTTTTCACTCACTGTGGAAGCTAGAGAGAAATCAGGAAACAGGACTTCAGATAAATGGAGACACTAGTAGAATAGTGGAAGGGGATATGGGGGGGGAGAGATAAGGAAGAGAAAGAGATCTGATGACAGAAACAATTCAAATAATCCTTTCTTCATATATGAAGTTAGGTGTAACCATGTTAATATTATCTGTGGGGAAGGGGAGGGAGTGGTGAGACGCCTGGAGGGAAATAAACAATGAAGGCTGCGTTTATGTTTCCATCATTCTGAATCTCACGAGGATGTATAATTACAATGCTAAAAAAATGCATGCTAGCCAAGACAGACCTTGGCTAGCACACTTGCTCTGTCTCTACATGTGAGGCCCTCTGCTGTGTTACAGTGCAGCAAAAAGGCCCTCCCCAGATGCTGACACCATGCTCCTGGACCTCCCAGTCTCCAGAACCATGATCTGAATAGACTTCTATTCTTCATACATTACCCACCTCAGGTATTTTGTTACCCTGCTAGTACAGGGTGAAGGCATTGAAGGTTTTCAGAAAGATGGCTATGGTTGCTGCTTAAAGTATAAATTTGAAGGAGAAGAAGCAAGGAGAACACACTTACCCCTGTGCCTTCTTCTTTCTTCTCCCAGTCCCCCCAGGACTACCTACGTCCTTCTCTTACTCAGTCTTATCACTCCTGCTTAAACCTCCTATCTGCGTCTCTTCTCAGGACTACACATCAACCAGCTCTCCGATTCCTCCTGCCCCTGAGACCGAGGCTACAGGCTCTCTTGTTGTAAGACATTCAGAGGGCAGTAACTTGCATAGGTGTCATGATATCAGAAATCATTCAAAGATCTTATAAAGTGCTTCTTTCAGTGGTATGTTCTCAGTGCCTTATATAGTGCTGATGTTCAACCAATATTTGAATGAATGAAAAATAGTCATCACCAATCCACTAGTGGAAATCTCAGCATCTCTTTCTTCTCTTTTGTTTCTGAGGGGAGAGTTCTCTGGGCCCTTCTCCATCTTTATATATACAGCCTCTGTTTACCAACTTCCAGTGGTGTTTGGCTTTCGACCACTGAAACACAATTCTAGATGCAAATATCTAAAATAGTGCCCATTCCCAGTAAGTCCCCTAAAATCTCATGGGAGCTGCAGAGGACCTGCTGTCCTCTTGCTGTGACTTGATTTCCATGGAAAGTGCTCACTGAGTCATTGCCTCCCACATTCAAAAATGAATTGGGCATGTGTACACTCAACCCTAGAGGACCAAAACCCAACCTCGATTCTATACCTAGGTGTAGTCAAAAGTAAACTCATTAATCAGAGTGCTGATTGGGTAATAACCACAAAATGAGTTCTCCAGCCAAGAAGTGGCCACACACCTTGATGATGGGGCCAGTCGTGATTGGATGTCTGTGCTACCAGATCACCTGGCTCAGGCACTCAAATAGCCTGAAGGAGAGTCCTGCCTAGAAGCCTTCTCAGAACAACCAGATCCTGGACCCCAGCTTCCTCATCTGGTGATCCGCCACTTGTTTTTCAACATCAACTGTAAGTAACCAGCGAGACAAAGAATGTATTTGTAGCTTTTCCTTTAGTTAGTTCTTTAAATCAATTTAAGCATTGAACAAAATGAATGTTCTTGATTTTAAAAGGTCAATGGGATCATTATGCCTTAAAAGACAAGGAGAAATTTTATATGGCCTCAACTAACAAGAAAAATGTTTTGTTTTGTTTTGCTTTGACTGGTAGTGAACTGGGGATACAATTAATTGTTAGATTGCTTATCTAGCATGCATGAGGCTCTGAGTTCAAATCCAGCACCACAAACATACAAAATGATATTGATTAATACCCCAAATCATTCAATGACACTTAACATATGCATCAACTAAAATTATATTTAAAATATTTCAAACTCATCTAAAAAAAAAAACTTGAAAGGGACCTCTGACTATTTTCTAAATCTTCAAAAATTAAGATTAGTGTTTATGGGTTGAATTATGTCCCCCTTTAGTCCCCAAAGAATACCTGAAGTCTTAACTCCCAATAGCTGTGAGTATGACTTTCCTTGGAAATAAGGTCTTTTGAAATGATCAGGTTAAGGGGAAGTCATTAGGGTCATTAGGGTGGGTCCCACTTCAATATGACTGATGTGCATGCAAAAGGGGAAGTTTGGATCCAGAAGTGCGCAAAGAGGGGACATTACCTGAAGATGAGGGAAGAGATGGGGTAATGCCAGCAAACCACCAGAAGCCAGAGAACCAGCCCTGCTGACACCCTGACCTCAGATCTCTCCCCTCCAGAACACTGAGACGATATGTGTCTGTCATTTAACTCACCCAGACGTGGTCACGTGTCACAAAGCTATAAGAGACTAATGTGCAGGGACTCTTCATTATGTCTAACTTTGTGTCACACCTCAGGGCATCTCTCTTCCTTAATGCATGTATGCCACATTCCCAAGCCCACAGCCATCAGCCATGGCCGGAATGGAGCCAGAACGAGAAGGAGAAAATGAAAGAAAGGAGATAGGAGTAGAAAGTGAGGGTGAGGGAAAAATTAACCTATTATTCCCTGGGTAACTAGACAGGAATAGGCAAGAAGGAGCGGGAAGGGGGAAGGAATTAAACCCAATGAGCACAGCTAAGTGAGAAAAATGGCCTGAGAGACATGTAGTTATGAATTGTGAAGAACAGAAAGGGAGAAGGACCAGACACAAACAGAGCAGAGAGAGCAGACCAAGAGCTTGGCCCAACAAGTAACAAAACCATCAAGGTTTGCCTAGCAAGGACGATGGGAATTGAGGAAGATGCTCCTGGGCTCACTGGTGTGCTAAAGCAAGCAAGTCTCCCCCAGGCAGCTGCAGCTACAGGAGGAACCTTGCCCAGTCGGATGGTGGGTCCAGAGCACAACCCTTTGCTCCTTGCCAGTCCACAGGGACGTGGATGCTATCTTCTTGGTGCCAGTGGAGCAAGGCAGGTTGGCAGCTTTTCCCAATTGTAAACAAAATCAGATGCCTGGCAAAACACTTTAGGATTTAGATTCTCCACCCCCTACACACACACACACACACATACACACACACACACACACACACACACACACACACACACAGTCATATAAATTATGCTAAACATAAGAGAGAAGAGAAGAGAAGGGACCAGAAAAAAGGTGCAAGTCTAGAAAGTATCGAGTCCCATTTCTTCACCCTGAATGTGGGGGAGCAGTAAGGAGCAGGGGATACCAACTGCAAAATCTGGGGTTTTAGGGACTGTAGATTTATCAACTGTTTACAGTTGCACTTGGAAAATATATGTCAAATTAATACGTGGGGTTGTAGGACTGTTGGTTTATCACCTCAGTAAATATATGTTAAGTTAATACATGCCATTGTGGGGAGGAGGGAGGGAGAATCTAAGGCAATGCATCATGTGTGAAAGATGGAGGCCCCATAACCTGAAAAGGGGGCTGGCGATGTGGGAGAACACAGTTCAAGGTAGCTCTAGTACTGCAGACACCCAAACAGACAGTTGGGATCGAGGGACATTAATGGTAAGTCAACATGCCAACAGCACCAAAATAAGTCAATGGGGAAGAGAGCAGAAAGAAGAAAAGAGGAGCCGGGAGTGGTGGCGCATGCTTGTAATCCTAGCATTTGAGAGGCTGAGACCAGAGGATCCGGGTTTGAGGCCAGTCTCAGCTACCTAGTGATTCCCTCTGGAACATAGTGAGACCCTGTTTCAAAATAAAGAATAAAAAATAGGACTAGAGGTGTAGCTTGGAGGTAGAATGCCCCTGAGTTCAATCCCCAGAACCACAGAAAAAGAAGAGGAAAAGAAGAGACTGTAATGAATGACTGAAAGAAAAACTCCTTTGGAAAGGAGGAAGAAGAAGCAGAGTCAGCAGGGAAGCCTCAGGTGGTACAGGGTGAAAGATGAAGAGAAGGCAAGCTTTGGCCCTGAAGTGCAGGGAGGCTCAGAAAAACACTGGGCTGTGAACCAGAATGTGAATTGGCAGGAGAGTAGTAGTCAGAGATTGCCAAACACATTATATGTTTGATTTTCTAGGTAACCAAGGTCTCTGGAGACGATAATCTGTCTCTATAAAAGTATGCCCTTTGTAGGGTAAGTCAAGGCATAAATAAATACACATCCAAGCCTCGCCTTTGTTCTGTCCTCTCTTCATGTAGGTGTTGATGAAAATGGTGTGGGGAGAGAGCAAAGAAGCACCAGCATTTGTAAGCACTTCCTGTAACCTGGGAACAGTGCTTTCATGAGCACTGTTGTTTTTAACTTTAGAACATTAATTGTAGGTAGGTACCATTAGCCAAGTTTCATAGATGCAGAAAGTAAATCTCAGGGTAGGGACATCACCAAAGGAGCGGGATTTCATTTGGGGCAAAATAAGCAACAACTTCTTTTGACGCATCCTGGCCCTAGAAACAACAGTTCTTGAGCCAAAGCTGCAGGAATGCATCTGGCCCCAGCACCAACTTTTCATTTCTGCCTGTGACTGAACTCAAGTCCATTTACTCACCACGCAGATAGGGCTCAACGAATTGAGGAGGCCTTGTTGGAGCAAGGAAAAATATTTATTTGATAAGCCAGGTAAACTGAGAGGATGATGGGCTAGCACCCTGAAAGACCATCTTAACACAGGGTTATGCCTCCTTTATCGCTGGGCAAAGGGCAAAGAAGGGGTTTAGGTTAGGAAATGATTGAGCAAACTGAGTGGCTGGTAATCTGTAGATTTGGCACATCTTGGCATCCTGGGTCTTGAAAGGTGAGGAGAGAGTCAAGTAAATCAAACTTCTACTGGTTTAAATGATTAACGAGGTCTGTGTACTCAGAGAAACAGCTTTTTTCTAGAAAAGACTGGAACCTGGAGGCCAGGGGCCAAGTTGTCTTTGGACTCTACGCATGGCTACACCTGCAGTGCCTGCCCATTTTAGATTCTCTGCCAGAATGAGGCGGAGTGACACAGAAGTGACAGTGTCAGCCTCTGCTGCAGGATTAAGGGAGCCCATGTGCACGGGTGCTGAGGGGTCGCCGAAAGAAAGGAGCAGTGTCTTTGCCTCCATGAATTAATCCACACACTGGAGTTTGCTGAAGCTCAACAGAGCTGAGATTTGCAGAGTCATTGGGGCCACAGTTGAGCGATCAATGTACAGACTCGGCAGGCAGGTGATGGAGTTGGTTTCTATGCCATCTGACTCTTTCAGTAAAGGCAATGATTGACTACCTGACAGGAGAGGTTCCCAGAGTGCCTTCTACCTGTTGAAGGTCATGCACTTCTGCACAGAGGTAATTTGAGCCTCTGCGATTGCCATACCAGGCAACCCCACCCTGATTCCTTGGAATGTACTTTCTGTGCCTACTGACCCTTAGGACTCTCTGCTGACTCTCAGCTGGAACGTGAAGGTAAGAATATTGCTTACATGAAACACTGTATGCAATTTGTTAGTGTACTTTTTTAGTCTTTTTGTGTGTGTTTACGTTGTTGTTGTTTTTAGGGTTTTTTTTTTTTTTGTACTGGGGATTTAAGCCTGGGTTGTTCTACATCTGAGCCTATACTCCCAAACCTGGGCACCAGCATGCCCAGCTGCTTTTTAAATCTTCTATCATGTAGATATTACTGTATAGATAGATTAATTCAACCAGAAAAGATCGTAAAGAACCTTAAAAAGAAATACATAATAGGCTGGGCGAGGTGATATGTGCTTGCAATCCCAGAAATTGAGAGGCTGAAACAGGAGGATTGCAGGTTCAAAGACAACCTTAGCAAGTAGTGAGACGCATTAACCTATTGAAACCTTGGTAAAAAATAAAAATAAAATAAGGTTGAGAGTATAGCTCAGGGGCAGTATTTACCTAGGTTCAATCCCCAGTGTTAAAAAAGAAAGCAGGATATGTGTACCAAATGGAAACTAACTTATGTTCGACCTAGAATGTCCGCCAGTAACTTTCAAAAGCTCCCCACCCCTCCTTCCTTCTACTATCTCTCTTTTCCACTCTGATCTTTCCCCCCAAAGCCCTCTCCTCTTCCTCTCCTAAGAGCTAGCTGAACTTCTCTGACCATGACTACTACTTCTGCGTTTTAAGGCCTCCTTTCTTCCCAACCTTCGACCATGATAGATAACCTTTGATGCACACACGCTGCATAGGTGACAGGAGCTGTCCTCTGCTCTAGGGGTACCTGTTATGTAAGTCAGTAATTGTAGGATGTGGAGTAAGGTCATTTAGGATACGATTTACATGCAAAATACTATCAGATTCCATGGGGAGGAGCAATGATTTCTGTCCATGGAGTTGGAAATGGTTTCATAGAGGAGGCCACAGTTTGATCTGGCCTGAGAGGATGAATAAACTTCCAGCTGGCTGCTCAAGGGCAATTTGTGTGTTTGTATGCCCAGCTCCCAAGGGCCGGGCCATGTGCTCACGCAGCCTATCAAAAGAGACCTGAGAGAAGTCCTGAAGGAGAGTAAGGAGGGCTTTAAATTTCTCCCATGGGGACTAGCAGGTCCCTCTGTTCTCCAGCTCTACCCAGCTGTCTCCCCCTTCCTGCTGTCCCTCCTTCCCTGAGCTTCAGCCAGGTTCCACTGCACCTGGTGTGAGCCTCCAACACAGCAGGCAGTGAGGACCACAGCACACTGGACAGCCATGTCCTTCCCCTCCCCAGTCCTCTGAGTAGCAGGTGGCTCCTTCTCCACCACCCTGCAGGCTGTGGGCTGTCGGATGCTGGGTCCCCTTCCATATATAAATGCTGACTTACGATGGGGTTATGTCCATCCTAAGTTAAAAAATATCACAGATCAAAATGCACTGATTCCACTACACCTACCAACATTCTAGCTCAGCCACACAGCACACTGCAGAGGGTTGGCTGTCTCCCGTCAGGATCACAGGGCTGCCACTGCCATGCATCTCCAGAGGATTTTATTATATATTGCAATCCTGGGAAAAGATCCAAATTCAAAGTCTGGTCTCTACTGAAGGTAATTGGATTTAGCATCGTGGTAGAGTTGAAATTCGTAAGGTGAATTCAGTCAAAAACTAACTCTTAATCCACACGTCCTCATGGCCATATCCTGGCCCTCAACACTGCCAGCACACCATGCCTGCCACACAATTGGCCAGCGATTGATCAAATGATTCTCAAATCATTATTTCCAGGCCGGGGCTCCTAACTCACCCATGTGCCTGCCTTTGCCCCTGACTTCCCCATCCCTATGCCACCTGTCCCACAAGTAGCTCAGATTCTGCCTCCAGATGGGACTACTCACCTCTAAAGCTCCCATTCACAACAGATTGTCCTTCATCTCCCCAGTTATCTCAGCCAGAATCCTGTCACAGCATGTATGAACCTTGAAGGCACTAAGCCAAGTTAAACAAACCATTCACAAAAGGACAGATATTGTATGATTTCACTTACAGAACACATCTGTGTAAAGACACAGAAAGTAGATGACCTTTTCCACAGGCTGGGGACAGGGAAAGCAGAGTTCGTGCTTCATGGGTACAAATTTTCCATTTAGGATGAAGAAAATGTTCTAGAGATGGATAACAGTGATAGGTACCTAGCCAGATGAACATAATTCATGCCACTGAACTGACTGCCTAAAAATGGTTAAAATGGTCGGTTTCAGCCGGGCGTGGTGGCGCACGCTTGTAATCCCAGCATTCGGGAGGCTGAGACCAGAGGATCCGGGTTCGCGGCCAGCCTCAGCTACCTAGTGAGGCACTCCGCAACTTAGTGAGACTCGGTTTCAAAATAAAGAATAAAAAAAAAAAAATGGGGCTGGGGATGTAGCTCGGAGGTAGAATGCCCCTGAGTTCAATCCCTAGTACCGCAAAAAAAAAAAAAAAAAAAAAAAAAAAATGGTCGGTTTCATGCTATCTGTATTTTTCCACAATTCTATCCCCATAGGAACCTTCCGCCCCAAGACACTATGGCTCTGACCACAGAGTCAAAGAAACAGGCACAGCTGAGAGAGGTGGAGGGAATACTCCTGCAGAATACAACCGTGGACAACTGGAGCCAGATCCAGAACTTTGAAGCCAGGCCAGACGACCTCCTCATCTGTACCTATCCTAAAGCAGGTGACTGTGGAACAGGGTGACAGAACAAACCTCACCCTACTGAGCCAGCATGGGCTTCTCATATAGCAGATTTCCCTGTGATGGAAAGCCTGCACCTCGCTCTTCCATGGCAGGACTCCCACTTGGGAGACATTGCATCTCTGGGCTTCCCAAGGACCAGCAAGGCAGTTAGACGCCCCGCCTGCCTGTCTTGCTCTGCCAGGCACTGCTCTGGGGTGGGTCCAAGCTTTGCTCTGCGCTCAGCAGAGATCCAAAGACCATCCTGTATGGATGTCCATGTGTCCTGGTTAATAGGATCCTCACCTGAGGGGAGGTCAAAGCCAACACCAGTCTCCATATACCTTCATCCCTTTCTTCTAGACACTTCAGAGAAGACTGTCTAACAGATCTCTGCTTCTCATCCCTTCCTGCTGGCCCTCAGGGACTACATGGATTCAGGAAATTGTGGACATGATCGAACAGAATGGGGATGTGGAGAAGTGCCGGCGAACCATCATTCAACATCGCCACCCATTCATTGAGTGGGCTCGGCCTCCCCAGCCCTCTGGTGAGTCCCTCCCTCCTACGAGTCTCTTCTCCTTCCCTGTCTCTCCTGTTCTCACCTCTCTTCTGTTTCTCCATCTCTTCTCACATTTCTCCTCTTTCTCCCTCTCTACCCGTCATAGGTGGGTTCCAAGAAGTGTGACTTTGGGAACTATTTTTGTCCCTCTGCCCCTCTCCTCACTCTCTCTGCTTCCCATCACCATGCACTGGGACCTATAGCTCAGGCTCCTGCTTGACAGCCACGAAAATTGGAAGGCACCAAAGCCACTACTTCAAGGTGTCAGTAACAAGAGTGTCACCTCCAAACCTG
This sequence comes from Graphiurus murinus, assembly GCA_004027655.1. Lineage (NCBI taxonomy): Eukaryota > Metazoa > Chordata > Mammalia > Rodentia > Gliridae > Graphiurus > Graphiurus murinus. Next base: position 30,699 of record PVLC010017143.1, read on the forward strand.
GTTCTTCCCTATTGATGGGCTCAATCCTTAGCCTCTTTCCTGGGATCTGGCAGAGAAATTCTCAATTCCTCAGGCTCATAACAGCCATCCGACAATGCTCAAAGATGACCAAGAGCTTGATCTACAGCAAGGGAGGGGAGTTTGTACTCAGAGTAAACTTCCTGGCATCCAGCTTTTTAAAAGGCAAATTGTGGCTTACATGTGCACCCGGGGTGAGGTCAGGGACACAGAGATATCATTTCTGCAGGTTCCTCCTGCTCCACCTCTGTCCTTGGAAAACTGGGCACTGACAAGAGAGGACCTGGATCTTCAGTTGGCTAATGGATCCCTGGATTGTGGGCTTAGGACAGGAGACCTGGTCACCTGTCAGACTTCACACCGTGCCAATGCGGTGGGGGATGGTGTGCAAGGGTACTTCCAAGCATAATTTCCTGCTGCACATTTTAAGTAAAATGTTATTTTACCATCAGTTCTGATTCACAGGTTTTAGAAACACATTCCACTGTGTGGTCAGATCCCTGACCCTTCATGGAGAGGGATCTTTACCCACCAGCTACATGTTGGGGTTCAAATTCAAGGATGCCAATCAGCAACATTAATTCACCGCAGATCCTTGGTGCAGTTTGGTTCTCAGCACCAACTCCCCTTGGCTCTGTGCCCCCTTCCCCAGCATTACTTGCATGAGCCTCTGATTCCTAAATGAGATAGGAACGTCCTTAGAGAGAAGATCTCTGTTTTCTCTTTGTTGCTTTCTCTCCCTAACCTCAGTTTAACAAAATGATGGCACAGGGCAAGGACCAAATAAGGATTTTAAATGAGAGTAGAAATCAGGACTCACATGCCAACAAGTGCCTATGCTTCTAGAAATGAAGCAAGTGATTGCCTATCGGCTGGGCACAGCAGGGTTGTCTCTGGGTAGTGGTGAGGCAAGAGAGATCTTCTCTCTGATCCTGGCGGTTTCTGCCTCAACAAGACATACTTGCCCACTCTTGGCTTCCATCTCCTTCTCTATGAAGTAACCAACTAAATAAACTTGAGGCTCCCTTGCAGCCCTCCAGCTGTAAGATTCTGCAAAAAGTAAAAGTAACATCAATAATCTTACTAGTAAATCCCAAGAGACAAGTAGAAAGATAGGGGGGAGATGGGCTCTTCCAGACAGAGCCTGAAACACAAGGTCCTGCACAGAACTCATACGATGCACATGTTCCCTCTTGAATTCTTTTAAAGGTGTGGACAAAGCCAACGAGATGCCCTCCCCACGGACACTAAGGACTCACCTGCCCACTCAGCTGCTGCCAAAATCATTTTGGGAAAAGAACTGCAAGGTAGGACAGCAACAGGACCCTGGAGGCAGGGAGACGGTAGCCCACTCGAGGTGAGGCCTCTGGATCCAGATTCAGAACATCTTCCTCATCTTTACCTCTCCACTACTGCTCAAGTGTTGGCAGCTTTTCATCAAGAAGGGAAAATGCAAAGTTCTACACTAGGCAAGAGGTTCACCTGGACAGTTTCAAAAGAGATGTGAAGGCAGAAGCCAGCCCGGATTTCTGGAGAGAAAAAAAGACAGGTGGTGGGGAGGAGGCAGCAATTGCTTCTGCTCTTCGGGAAGGCGGGCTGTGGAGGTAAATGGGGAAGGCATGGCCCACAGAGGCCCTGGGGAGAGAGGGAAGAGTGAGAGGAAAGCCCTGGAGATCGCTCAAAAGGCTAAATAGGCAGATGGAGTGATGTTCTTGAGCAGACCTTGGGCCCAGCCTCTAGGCCCCTTGTTTTGTTTACTCTGGGATGTTATTTATCATTCACCCCAGTGCCTAGTAAATTCCTGCCAAGTAGAGGGGCAACAGAACATCCTTGCTGAGTCTATGAAGGATGAGGGACCATGCATGTGAAGTCAAGGCACAAAGGGAATTGCCATCCTTGTTGAGAGATGGGAATGAAGGTTAAAGAAGGACTCAGAAGACAGATCTGTAGGGGACAGGAGTGCTCTGGGGAGGGGTCGCACATCAAATGACTTGACTTCCTTTTGGTAAAGCTGTTAGGAGCATGAGAATTTCCAGTTCCAGGAACATAGCCGACCAGATATCCTGAAACTGTTTTGTATACAACGCCTAGAAATGCTGTGTACATATCACAAGTTTACTTTTATATGTGCAAATAAGATCAAAAAGTAAAGTTAGGAAAGTGCCTAAATTTCAAAAATGAAGAGGGTAATAAAACTCAGAGATGCTAATTGGGCCTGGAGCTGTCCTGGGGAATGTGATGACCCGGATAATCCAGCAACCAGAGTTCTGATGGTTGCACAGGGACAACCAGAAGAGTGAGGAGCAGGAGCTGGGCACTGATGGGCTGCATCCTCCACGGTAGACAGAGAAGGCAAAGGAGACCCCGGGGAGCCGCTCTTGCACTGGCTCTCAGCTCCCTCAAGGATGTGTAGTCACAGGCCTCCTCTTTCAAAGTTTTGAAGTTCATACTGGCCATCTTTGTGTTGTCCTGAAAACTACAAGCTGACAAATCAACCTGAATGGGCCCCCACTGTCCTTGTCCCAGGATGCCAGGCAGAAACACCCTCTGTAGGGACACAGCTTCAGTTCAGGCCCCACCAGACTCCTGTTTGAGCTCACCATCCACATTACAGAATACACAAAGGAATGAGCTACCATGAGAGAGAAACAGCAGAAAGAGCAAACAGCAGAATTAGACCTTGGGAGCTTTAGATAACAGGTGTATCAGGTATAGAAATAAGAGAAGAGGGCTGGGGATGTCGCTCAGTGGTGGAGTGCTTATTGGGCATACACAATGCCCTGGTAGTATAAAAAAAAGGAAGAAAAAGAAAAGAAAGATTGAATTAAAAGTAAGATAGATCAGATGCTATTAGAACTATTAGAAACAGAGTTATTAAAAAAATAAATGGCTCATCAAGTACTACATGCATTTATGCCCCCATCACTCTGAACTACCTTATCATGTGAGAACACAACATACCAATAAAAGTATCTAAAATTTTTTAAATAAATAGACTGGTAAATGGAAAGGAGTCTGTTTAACTGAAAATATATACAATCATTAACATTTAAAACTCAAGAAGAGGCTGAGATGCAGCTACGTAAAGAATTTGTGAACTTGAGGAGGGAATGGGATGAAGGAGAAGAGAGGAGAGAGTTTTATTCTTTTTCTATCCTTTATTTTGTGTGTGTGTGGGGGGGGGTGTGTTTGTGTGTTTGGGGATTGGACCCAGGGGTATTCTCCCCCTGAGCTACACCCTCAAATCCCTATTTTACTTTTTATTATGAAACAGGATCTCACTAGGTTGTGAAGGGCCTTACTAAGTTGCTGAGGCCAAGCTTAAACCTGCAATCATCCTGTCTCAGTCTCCCAAGTACTTGGATTACAAGCATGCACCACCACACCTGGCTGAGAGGGGAGAGACTTGTGGCTAGAAGTCAGAAATACAGGAATAAACAACGAACATCCACAAAATGTTAAGCAATGACAGGTGACATGAAAGATGACTTGAGGTTTAAAAGCTTAAGAATTCAGTTGGATTTTTTTTATTATTGGTGCATTGTAATCATACATCTTTGTTAGGTACAAGCTCAGAAAGGCATACATGCATACCTCTCTTTTT
>PVLC010017144.1:0-13403 GCA_004027655.1 Graphiurus murinus
GAGGAGGGAGGAGGGGGAGGAGGACGGGAAGTAGGCAGAGGAGAAAGGGGAGGAGGTAGAGGAGGAAGGGGAGGAGGGAGAGGAGGCAGAGGAAGGAAAGGAGGAGAGAAGGGGGAGGAGGAGGAGGAGAAAGGGGAGGAGGATAGAGAAAAGACAAGAAGAAGATGGAGGAGGAAGGGGAGGAGAGAGAGAAAAGAAGAAGATGGAGGAGGGGAGGAGGAGGGGGAGCGGGGCCTGGGGAGGACTCGTTTTAGTCGTAAGGGCCAGCTGGCACCCATGGCATCGTGGCGCCAGGTGGCTCAGTGCAGTGAAGGCCGCCCTGCAGGCGGGGTGGCTGAGGATTGGTGCTTTGGGCTCCCATCTCGGCCCTGCCCCTAACGCCTGGCTCCCGCCCGGGTGAGACACGTCACATGGCCTCTCTCGCTTGGCATTTCTTTTTGCAAATGCAGGGCTGGGCTGGGCTGCTTGCAAGGGTCTTCCCAGCTCTTGGGAATCCGGGACACGGATCTACAATCCATGGACCCTGGAGGCAGGGCCGGGTGGAGCGCAGGACCAGGGACAGGGCTGCCCGGGGGGAGAGTGCGTTGACCTGGGAGAGGGAGGAGCAGGTGGCAGCGAGACACTTACAGCAGGAGGAGATGGGCACGCTGATGGCCAGGATCACCCAGGCAATGTCCATCTTGCTCAGACAGATGGTGGGTCTGTGCAGGGGCCTGTCTCCTCCAGCTCCGTGGGAGATGTTGCCTGCTGTTCCCGGCTTCCAGGTCCCCGCGGGGACCAGGCGGTTGAGGAAGTTCCCCGTGGCCGTGGACACCACCGTGGAGAGCGGGCTGGGCACCCTGTCGGTCACGGTGGGCGAGTCCTCCGCCTTCTCCTCCTCTTCCTCCTCCTTCTCGGCTGGAGAAACAGTGTTTTCTGAGGCCCCCGTGGGCCGGGCCGGGGCTTGTGAGCTTGGGGGTGTTTCCTGAGGACCCCCCTGGGCCGGGGCTGAGCCGCTGGTATTGAAGGCAGCCGGGGTAAATCCTGTGGCAGCGGAGAAGACCCCAGGGGTGGCAGACGGAGGTCTGCTGGTGCCAGGGGTGACAGTAAGCCAAGAGTCACCGTGGCGGGGGCTGTCCTGCGTGTCACCACGGGGATACTGAGAAGGCACTGGGGTGGGCTGGGGACTGGCGGGGGAGCTGGCGGCTGCCGTGGTGGCGTCCGGCTCCCCTCCGGGGCTGGTGAAGGTGGGACCACCCCCCTGGTCTGCTCGGCCGAGGCCGGGCTTGGCCCCCGCAGGCACCGCCGAGGGGGTGGTGGGCGGTGCCCGCGAGGTACTTCTGGGTGCCGTGGTGACAGCCACCGTCTGGGGCTGCGGCGGAGAAGAGTAGCCATGGAGCGGGGTCCTGGGGGAGAGGGCAGAGGGGTCCGGCTCCACAGACCCTGAGAAGTTGCTCTTGTAGATCTGAAAGATCTTCCCCAGGGGCCGCTTCTGCCCCAGGTGCGTGGAGCTCTGGTTCCGTCCCCGTTGGCCTTCTTTCCTGGCCGAATGGCCGCTGGGTGCGGGCAGGACAGGGCGGGACGAACCGCCGCTCCCTTTTCGGGAGGAGCCCGGGGGCCGGGGGGGCCTGCGTGTGGTGGCCCGGGGGGGCGCTGCGGTGGGGCGGCTGGTGGCTTCCGTTGGCTTTGTCACCTGGGTGGTGGGGGCAGCCTCCTCTGGGGGGCGGCCCTCTGAATGGGAGGATGCGGTTGCTATGACAACTGGAGGGGCCCCCGCGGGCAGGGTGCTTTCGGGCTGGGGGATGGTCGCTGCCACCATGACGGTGGAGATGGTGTTGGTAGGAGGGCGTCCGTCGGTAGGAGGATGGGGAGTTGTGGTTGCCATGGTAGCGGCAGGCTGCAAGGAGGGCCCCTCAGGAGGTGGCGTGAGAGTCACCACGGAGGCACCGCGTCCGGTAGAGCTGCGGGGTGAGGTCACGACGGTGCCCGGGGGACTGCTGGAGGGCAGGATCTGGAAGGATTCCCTGGGAGATGTTCCCTGGACGGCGAGGGCCAGCGCTTCGGTCAGTGCCAAGGTCAGGAGGAAGCCTGGAGAGGGGGGACAGAGACAGAGGTGAGCTGCCCAGGAGTGGCCATAGCTGGGTCCTCCTCGTCTGTGACCTCGGAAAGCCCTGGGGGCTCAGGGGAGGCCCGCACACATAGAATCCCGAGTGAAGCGGGGAGAGGTCCGTTACAGAGGTGCCACCGCACCAGCTGAGAACAGAATCCAGCACCGGGCGTCCGGAACTATTCAAATTATTGCGCCCACCACCTCCCAGGTAGGCACCACCTAAGAGCTGCTTCTCAGAGTGGTGCAGGAACTCGGGACGTCTGGAGCTTCCACGTCCACCTGACCTTCTACCCTCAAGGAGTGGCCCAGGCCAGCTCAACTTCAAGGAGGTATAAGCCACCCAAAACCGAGTAAGGAGGGCCTGGGCGAGCAGGGCTGACCCACCCCTGTTCCCTTCTCCAAACTAGACAACGGCGGCATCTGTGTTTACTGAGCCCCATCGCCAAACAATTAAGGGGAGTCTACCCTCTTCCCCCTCCCCGGAGGACAGGAAACTGAACGGGGCAGTCTCTGGCTCCAGATGAGCTTGCACAAATCCACGGACAATCTTAAAATAAGGCAGAGAGGTCTCAGCGTCAGAGGCCGAAAGGGACCCAGGTAGGAGAAGGAAGGCTTCGTGAAGCTGGAACCTGCAGAACACTTAGAGGAGTCTGGTTGGAAATCGCACTCTGTAAGTGCCAGTTGGCGTCACAGCTTGTGTTATATTAACTGCTTTTCTTGTGGCACTCCCGTAGCTGAACTCTGGGAAAAATCTTCATTGGTGTGCCCAGTGTTTTAGAGTAGGAGGAGCCCTTTCGAAGAGTATAAAAAAAAATAAAATAAAATAAAAGGATTCTGCATGAGAGTCAATGCTTATCCTTTTAGCTTATTGAGAAAATGCAAAAGGATAAATCTATGCGTTTAAAAACCTTTCTAAATATGTGTGGTTTTATTCGTCACGGCAGCGTCATGCGCCTGTCTCTGCACCATGGTGTAGGATCGCTCAACTCACAGGCTGCGAGGCTGGTTCTGACAGCGTGTGGGTTAGGGAGGGCTGGAGTCTCTCACTAAGGAGTGACCGGCAGCCCTTCAGGGTGCGTTCTGACCTGCCAACTCCCCTGCTTTGTTGGTCTGGGATTTTCTTTCAACTCTAGTTGAAAGATGGACCCTCTCATTAGACGTCAGAGGACAAATGGCCAAGTAGGGGCACCGGCTGGGATTCCCTCACATGTTCTCTGAAGGTCAGCAAAGCTGTTGTCGGGAGAGGCGGAGGCCTGGATGTGACTCCCCAGGGTCTGGTAGGAAGGCATGGCCTTGAGAGCTTCTAGGAGGCAGAGAGGGGAGATCTCCTGGCACACCTGTGGTCCAAAGCCAGGATCACCATTACCCATTACGTGTGTGGTGGAGACTTGGCACTGGGGATTGAACCCAGGGGCATTCTACCTCTGAGCTATATCTCCAGCCCTATTTTTTTTTTTTTTTGTGGTACTGGGGATTGAACTCAGGGGCATTCTACCTCCGAGCTACACCCCCAGCCCTATTTTTTTTTTTTTTATTCTTTATTTTGAAACAGGGTCTTACTAAGTTTCGGAGTGCCTCACCAGGTAGCTGAGGCTGGCCGAGAACCCGGATCCTCTGGTTTCAGCCTCCCAAATGCTGGAATTACAAGTGTGCGCCACCACGCCTGGCTCCTATTTAATTATTTTTTATTTTGAAACAGGGTCTCTCACTAAGTTACCATGTGCTGGCCTCAAACCTAAGATCCTTCTATCTCAGCCTCCCAAGTATTGGGATTACAGGCATGCACCACCATGCCCAGCTTTCCCTGCACTTCCAAGTAAGGGGTGGGGCAGGGGCGAGGGACTTGGGCTTAAACAGAGTCTAAAGGGCCCACCATCTCTAGGACCAATAGTTTGCCCTAAGTCACCTCTTTTTTTCCCCCTAAGCTTTCATTCCTGCATCAGACCCTACAACAAACTGCACTCTGCTGATTCAAGTCAATCCTAAAAATATGCTCGATTTAATCCTCATCACCACTTGAGTAGGAAACTGAAGCTTGAGACAGTCAGGCAGAAGGATGTGAAACCAGGGCTGGCTCCCGGCCGCCTCTTGCCAGCCAGAAGCAGCTACAGAAGACAGATTTTCATCCTTCACCAACCCTTAAGATTAAGGGATTGAAGTGTGGGGGTGGGGCGGGAGAATGATGTAGGGAAGAAAAAATAAAACAGGTACAAAGGACACATGAGGGAAAACAAGGAAAATGTAACTTTAATACGGAAGCTTGGGACAAAGGTCTCTGAGGAATTTACAGGGGACCCTGGGCACTGGTGACCACTCTCAGGAAGGGATTGGTTTAGACAAACAACAGAGATGACACAAAAAGAGGAGTCTCCTTGGGTCCCACCCAAGAGGAGAGCCGACTCCTCAACACTGTTGGTTGGTCAGGACTGAGAACACTCTAAGTCACCTTGTGACTAAGGGACTGAAGTCTTCCTCCCGTAAGTCCTGCCTAGAAAGTCTCCTAGAAAAGAAGCGTCTTGTGCTCCCAAGGACTCCTGTCATGCTTGGGGTGGCCTGCATTCTCCCCTGAATGTGTATTCCCTACTTTTCTAAATAAATTCTTTCTTTTTTTTTTTTTTTTTTGCGGTATTGGAGATTGAACTCAGGGGCATTCTACCTTTGAGCTACACCCCCAGCCCTATTTTTTATTCTTTTATTTTGAAACAGGGTCTCACTAAGTTGCGGAGGGCCTCACTAGGTCACTGAGGCTGACCATGAATCCGGATCCTCCAGTCTCAGCCTCCCAAATGCTGGGATTATAAGCGTGCACCACCATGCCCGGCCTAAATAAATTTCTGTCTATGTCTCAGAAAAAAAAAAAAATAGCTTTTCCTGGTCAACTGCCACGAGGGATGCAGAAAGAAGAAGAGGACAGTAAATTGTGTCTGCAGAAGAAACTGTGCTGCTCTGCTGTCACTGGTTGGGTTATTTCAGTCCCCTCCACCCATGCCCCGGAGCTTAGCCCCACAGGGATAGTCTTGGGACTATTGGTGGCAACATCTGATGGTTTGGGGAATAAATACTCCTTTACAAATCCATTTTTTTTTTTTCAGTACTGGGGATTGAACTCAGGGGCATTCTACCTCCGAGCTATACCCCCAGCCCTATTTTTTTATTCTTTATTTTGAAACAGGGTCTCACTAAGCTGCGGAGTGCCTCACTAGGTAGCTGAGGCTGGCCGCGAACCTGGATCCTCCGGTCTCAGCCTCCCGAATGCTGGGATTACAAGCGTGTGCCACCACGCCTGGCTACAAATCCCTGTTTATCTCATGAGTGACTCGGTTCAATATAGACGTTGTTAAGAGGTGAATTATGTCCCCCTGTCCCCTGTAAATTTGTATGTTGAAACCTTAACCCCAGTATCTCAGAATGTGACTATTTTTGGAGATATGGTCTTTGAAGAGCTAATTAAGGTAAAACAAGGCCCATAGGGTGGGCCTTAACCTGGTCTGACTGGTATCCTTTTTTTTTTTAAATTTTATTTTTCAGTACAAATTTTCTTTTATACATTTCTTGAGTACAACAGGGTTACGTAGACATTTACAGCACATCAATAATTATCAGAACACAAATAGCACCACTTTTTCTTTTTCCACGTATAGCCCACATTCTTAACATAGCCTGGTCAAGCAAATTTTCTAGAGTCATAAAATGACTGGTATCCTTTAAAAAAGGTATCAGGACATACAGGGCGACACCAGGGCCTTGTGTGTACAGAGGGACACACTTGTGAGGACAATTCAGCAATCGGATGATCATCTGCTGGGCAAGGAGAGAGGCCCCGGAGGAACCCAACCCTGTGGCTACCTTGGTTTTGGATTTCCAGCCTTCAGAAATAGGAGGAATTACTTGCCTGGGGTATTTTGTTACAGCAGTCTAGCAGACTGGCACATACTATACATGTAGCTTATATTAGACCTGCTGAGAAAGGAGCGTTGGAGACAGGGCTGGTGTGCAGGTGCTTTTAGTGGGAGGGGATCTGAGCTTCGGTGTGGGGGGCTCAGGTGAGTGAACCAGGAAAACCTGATCTTAGGGTAGTGATGGGGATATCCGGGCTGGCCGAGGGCTGCACTTCCTGAGTCTCCTGGGGCTGAGTCCAAGCAGCCTCAAGCCCAGGGGTTGGCAGGTTCTGCTGCGCCCAGCTGGTGGCTGCTACAACAGCTGGGTATAAAAATAAAGCCCCAGAGGACCGCTGTGGTGGAGCACCAGATGTGTGCCACATGGTCAGAGCCCAGACACCAGGCATACAGCTGTCTTTTGGCAGCAGAGTCAAAGGTTTAGGAAAGATGCCAACTGATCCCCTGGGCACACCAGTGGTGGGGGAGGAGCCCTGGCCGCCAGGAGGACTTTTGCAGCACTCCAGAGGCAGAAGGGTTAGTACAATTTAGTCTTTTTTTTTTTTAAATGTATATACCTTTATTGATGCATTGCAATTATATATCATAGTGAGATTCAAAGGTATACATATGTTCCTACTAGGTTAGTCTTTAAAATACTCAGGGCAAGGAACTCCTGTGCCTTCCAAACTATGAGCACTCAGATCCTCCCAGCCATGGGAGGAAGCCCATGGAACTTACCCTGCAAGCCAGTCTCTTTGTCCTTGCGGCTGCTGGCTTTTTTTTTTTTCCCCCTTTCACTGGCTGGCCAGCATCCTCTGAAGTTATTTTCCTCTCTGGGAGGACTGTAAAATTACCTCTGAGCCACTTTAGCTTTTAGAGTTAATCTTCCATACAATGGATGAATGCTGCTGTCCTGGGAGTGGTGGGCTTTTACCTGGCGGGGGACATCTGGATGTCACAGAGAGGGGCCCGAAAGCTCATCTAATCCAGTCCAATCATTGCGGAGAGGGGGCCCCCTGAAGGGGCAGGGGTGTCTTCTTCAAGAATATGCAGCTGGCTGGCTCTCTGGGGGGACAAGCCTGGACCACAGCCACGATTTCCAAGTGAGAAGGTTTCGTTTGTATGACAAAACAGCAACACTGTTGGGCTGCCCTTCCACCTCCCGCAACCTCTACTGCCACCTTCATTATGCAAATTAGACAAGAGTTTACCCGCTCCTCATTGGCACAAAAGGTTAACAACTGGATGTGATGTGCGCTGTCACAACAAATGTGTCAGGCCCTCCACCCCCGGGGCTCCCCTAACACATGCAGATTTTCATTCAAGCCCCTTTGTGCTGTCCTACGCACGCCCCTCCCCACAATCTGGGGCGACTGCCTTTTCTGCATATCATTTGCATGGATTTGCATAATGGACTCTGGAGGCTCTGGTTTCAAACACCGGAGAGGGACTGAAACAACAAAAAAAATTCTCGCCTGACATGCTTAAAACGTGGAACCAATTTTAAAAACACGTTGCAGTAAGGACAGGTGTGGGGGAGAGGGGGCGTGTGCAGATGAATGGGTGCCCAGATGTCATGGCGAGACCTCCCCCTTCCTGGGGTGCCAGCCTATCCATGATCCTAGGAGCCGAGGGAGGGAGAGGGCTTCCCCTCTTGTGTATTTGGCTGGCTGCGTACAGGCTGTCTGCATTGACTGAGCCCTCACAGCACCCTGAGGGGGCAGGCACATTATTAGCTTCCGGTTGCAGGAGAGAGAAAGAAGCCAGCGAGGCAAAGGAACCTGTCCGTGCCACACAGTTGGAGAACGGCGAGCTGGGATTCGAACCTGGGAAGCCTGGCTCTGTAGTCTACACTTGACTGCTTCCAGTCATCAATCTGTCCTGCCCCAGCCCTTTCCTCTGCCCCTTCTGGAGGCTCTGTGCAGTTAAAAGTAATGTTCAGCCGGGCGTGGTGGCGCACACTTGTAATCCCAGCACTTGGGAGGCTGAGACCGGAGGATCAGAGGTTCGTGGCCAGCCTCAGCTACCTAGTGAGGCGCTCCGCAACTTAGTGAGACCCTGTTTCCAAATAAATAATAAAAAATAGGGCTGGGGGCGTAGCTTGGAGGTAGAATGCCCCTGGGTTCAATCCCCAGTACTGAAAAAAAAAAAAAGTGATCTGCCATCTTTGGGAATTGATTTTCCATGTTGTTCCCTGCTCTTCCACCTCTCTCCTGCCACCTCTATGCCGGGGCCCTGATGTTCTTTTGAACAACTCCATTAATGATTCGCGTTTTATCACTTGCATTAGTGCAGTGAAAGGCCCTGACCCCCGCCTCCACCCTCTCCTCTTCCCCATGCCTGCCATCTCAAGCACTCCTTTGTTCAGGAGAAGAGAAATCATATGTGTAATCTTTTTTCCCCAAGACTGCTTATGCACACATACACCCTGCAGATTCATTACATGGGGAATCCGTATAAATAGAAATCTATCTCATTTCCTTGTAATTTAAAATATCTTCTTATAAGTAGACCTTCCTTCTGTATTAAATTGAGTTTCTACTTCAAGAGACTGTGTCTGTTGCTTCTCTTTTTCTTTTTTCTCTCTCTTTTTTTTTTTGGTACTAGAAATTAACCCAGGGACATTCTACCTCTGAGCTACACCCCCAGCCCTATTTTTTATTCCTTATTTATTTATTTTTTTTTGTGGTACTGGGGATTGAACTCATGGGTGTTCTACCTTCGAGCTATACCCCCATCCCTATTTTTTATTCTTTATTTTGAAACCAGGTCTCACTAAGTTGTGGAGTGCCTCACTAGGTCGCTGAGGCTGGCCGTGAACCCAGATCCTCTGGTCTCAGCCTCCCAAATGCTGGGATTATAAGTGTGCGCCACCACGCCCGGCTTTATTCCTTATTTTGAAACAGGGTCTCACTAAGTTGCGGAGGGCCTCACTAAGTAGCTGAGGCTGGCCGCGAACCCGGATCCTCCGGTCTCAGCCTCCCAAGTCCTGGGATTACAAGCATGCGCCATGACGCCCTGCTTGGTGTGGGAATTTGAAGCCAGATTCTTGGTTTTAAGTTATACCTCTGAATTCTTCGACATTCCTCCTCCAAGAGGTAGAGTGTCTCTCCCCTCCCTTTGAGGCTAGGTGGGGTTTGGTGGCCGCCTTGAAGAGAGTGAGACGGTTATCCCAGAATGGATAAAGGACCTTAGGCAGAAACCAGGGAAACCTCAATGAAATATGGGCTTCCATTAATAACAATGCATTAGGTTATTCATTAAGCTGGGCGTGATGGCACACCCCTGCAATCTCAATACCTGGGGGGCTGAGACAGAAGGATTGCAGATTCAAGGCCAGCCTCAGCAACTTAGCAAGGCCCTCAGCAACTTAGTGAGACTCTGTTATAAAATAAAATAAAAAAACAGGTCTGGGGATGTAGCTCGGAGGTAGAATGAACCTGGGTTCAATTCCCAGTACACACACACACACACACACACACACACACACACACACACACACACGCTTAGTTTACTAATTATGATAAATATGTCATAGCATGTAAGATGTTAATGACAGAAAAAACCGGATACAAGATATCTAGGAACACTCTGTACTACCGTTGCAACTTTTCTGTAGATTTGAAATTATTCTAAAGTAAAGAAAATTAAAAAAAAAAAAAAGATCCATGGAGGTCAGACAGCAGGGACATGTGAAAGCCATCCTTCATGTGGGCTGCATTCTAGAGGGGTCACACTGAAAGGAGGTTTGGGGTCAACTTTCCCGGCCACCTGCAGTGAACTCCTGCGCCCACAGATGGAGCAGACAGACGGGGGGATGGAGGGCTACGATTCCCCCGGTCCCAACACCAGCCTCCTGCAGATCTTTCTTAACATGATGACTCGGTTCTTTTTTTTTTTTTTTTTCTGAAGGAGTTTTTTTTTTTTCTTATTCAGCACGGATTTGTTATACATTTCTTGAGTACAACAGGGTTACGTATACATTTACGACATATCAATCGTTGTCAGAGCGCAATTAGCACCACTTCTTCATTTTCCACATATAGCCCACATTCCTAACATAGCCTGGTCAAGCAAACTTTCTAGAATCATAAAACCATAAACCTCTAGAGTCATATATTTACTTTCTAAGAAGTAGGAGGGTCTTCCATCTACGCATCCTAGGAGCAATCTCCAGACTTCAAGACGCCAAAGCAGCCATAGCAGAATAATCAGTATAGTTACTCATATATGCAGATAGCAACTGCCAGGGGGGAAAGGGCCCAGCTGGGCTCCCACACCTCCCCCGTTTTTATTTTAAAATGCATGAAGGACTGTGCCTGTCTTAGGTCGTTTCCTACCAGGTGCTTAATCTTACCCGTCATAGGGTCTCAATGAGTCATTCAACGAGCCCTGTCTTAGGTTGATATTGCCCTGAGAAAATCGAACCCATCATTAACTACCAGGCCCTGTGTGAGGCAGTGCTTGCAGTTTTACGATGACTCGGTTCTGAGCTAACCTATCTCCTGAGATGTTTTAGAGCCTGCTTGGAGAGAGAAAAAGGTATCAACAATCCCACGACTTTTGCTGGCACTACCTGGATACACCTCTGGATTTTCATCCCGTTAATCTTCTAATTCAGAATCAGTGTGGAGTTTGGGTGTGAATCGGTCGGAGAGACCGACAGCCTGAACGTGGACACATGGAGTCTTCTCACCCGATCCCACTCCAGCTGCTCGCTTGGGGTCAATGCCCCCGTGTAACACCAACAACCACGGCTTTCTTGCCCGAGGACGCAGGCTGAGGTCGAGACTCCTCTGTTGCTTAAACACGGAGCCCGGTGTTGGATATGGACTCCCCCATCCTCGATTCAAAGTTTCTGCTCCGTCACAGTTGGGATGCGGTGTCCCCCAAAGGCTCACGGGTTGAAGGCTCGGTCCCCACTGGAGTGAGGTTCAAAGGTGGAGTTTGTGGGAAGTGATTGGTTCATCTCTGTGCTCCTCAAGGGACTCATCCGCCGATAGATTCCTGGCTGAACAGCCCGCTGGGAGGCGGTAGAAACTATAAGAAGGGACCTTGTTGAAGGGAGTGGGTCCTTGGGGGTTTTCCCTTGGCCTCTATATCTTATCCCCAAGATATAGTCTGTCTGTCTGTCTCTCTCTCTCTGCTTCTGGGCTGAAACCAGGAGCCAGAGAAAACTGTTTCTCCTCTAAGTTGATTTCCTAAGGTGGTTTTATCACAGCAACGAAAGCTGACTAACGAAAAGCTCCCTGTTAGGAGGTGATGAGCCTGTCTCCAAAACCTGACTTGACCTTCACCTCATCTTGACAAAGTCAAGGTTCCTTATGTTCCAGGACAGAAATGGCATGTCATTCCTATTAGCTCAGATTACACGGATGAGTCAATGCACCAAAAGCATTGGGGCTTTTGACCTGACATCTTCATGGACAGTCTCAAGTGTCACTGTCTGACTCCTTGCAGGAACACACTGTTATTGGAACAATGTGAGAATGAAAGAATATTTATTAATGCTATATATTTGAGTTACTTGCAGCTGAAGACTTACCAAGAAAAAAAAAAAGTAGAGACGTTCATTTCTTTAAAGACAGCATCAATCACAGAAAGCAGTAAACAATGTCAGTCCTGCGAGGTGGCAGTTTGGAGTGTGTGTATGTGCACATGTATTTACTTTGCTTGTTTCAGTAATTACTCTGCTTGTTTCAGCAATTAATATTAAGCAGTTCAAAGGAACACGCATCATGCAAGCCAGAATGAGGCAGGAGCGGGTGCCGTTGGTTTTGCTCCCTGCAGGTCTGCCCCAGAGACTCTGTCCCACACTGTCCCCCCGAGGTGCGCTCCTGTTTGCCCAAGCAAGCAAGCTTGCCTTTCTTTCTGAAGCGCTAAAGGATGGTGTGAGAGTGTTTGCCAAGGTTTGGGTTTTACTGAGAAGAGTCCCAGGTTTTGTTTCCTGGTTTAAGGCTATTGTTTTCAGAAAGTTTTGGCAAGAGCCGTTGGGAAGAGGATGAATAGGAACTTTCAGCTGGGGAGTGGTGGACAGGATAGCCCCACAAAGGGCCTTCCCTAGAGCATCAAGGAACAGGTCTCCGGTGGTGTCTCCAGAATGCCTGGCTCCTACAGGCCCAGGATGCGGTTCTTTCTGAGCCTGGAGCTCACGGTTTGGGGTCTGGCCCGGTACACTCCACACACACTCCCAGGGAGCCCTTTAGAGAGTCAGAACACCTGCCCCCCAAAAGGGGCTGAGACACCTGATCCAAGATCTCCAGCATCTGTCTACTCTTGGTCTCAAATTCCTCAAAACAGAATCCTAGCCTGATCGCGCCCGAGAATCACCTCCAGAGACCATCGGGGCATCTCCCCTGCTAGCATTTGGGATGTAATGCAGGGCCTCATGCATGCTGGGCAAGCGCTCATCTGCTAAACTGCACCCCCGAGACCTTCCATTTTATTTGAAGACAGGGTCTTGATCAGTTGCCCAGGCTGGCCTCAAACTTGCGATCCTCCTGCCTTGGCCTCCCCGTAGCTGAGGTTACTCGGAGGAGCCGATGCACTGGGCCTTTGGACCTGACATCCTCATGGACGAGCTGGCAGTCTGCAGTGTCACCCCCAGCAGTCTCCTGACCCCGCAGCAAAAGAGCTTGCTGAGGAGAGAGGAGAGGGGACGGAGGCCAGCAGGGACCGTGGTGAAGTGTCCTGCAGGAGGGGTGGGCAGGGTGGCGGGGGCTGACTCAGCGGCAGGGGTGCCTGGCACACGGGCCTCCCCTAGGGTGACTGCTTGGTGTGTTTGCTTGGTGCCCTGGCGGCTGGCTGCAGGGCTGTCTGGCCCAGCTCTGCTGCCAAAGGTTCCCTGTCAGCTCCAGGCGGCACAGCTATGCGGCGTTGGGAAATCACCTAACATCCCAGATCAAGGCACGATGTCCAGACCCCGAGTTGTAATTATTTTATTTTCTTATGTTATTTTGTTATTGTATTTTATTTTTTGCAGTACTGGAGATTAAACCCAGGGGCATTCTACCTCCGAGCTACAACCCCAGCCCTATTTTTTTATTCTTTATTTTGAAACAGAGTCTCACTAAGTTATGGAGAGCCTCACTAAGTAGCTGAGGCTGGCCGGGATCTGGGATCCTCCGGTCTCAGCCTCCCAAGTACTGGGATTACAAGCGTGCGCCACCAGGCCCAGCTTCTCCGAGTTATAATTTAGGTTTGGGATGTGAGCTGGATTTCATGATTGAATTGTGAAACTCAGCTCTCCGGGCTGTGTGAGCTCAGGAATGGAAGCTTCTCTCCTTGCGTTCCTCTCCAGGCACCACCCCATGGCCGGGGCTCATACTATCGCTAATGCTGAGTCTCCACCGGCACCTCCCTGGCGTGCTACTAAACTGTTTTCACTGTCTCATCCTACTCAATCCTCACAAAATCCTAAGAACAAATCTTAACCA